>OVBE01013065.1:0-12968 GCA_900406425.1 Iberis pinnata
CACACATGTTTTTGTCTCTGGATTGACTTGCTCTAACATGTACAAGTAGCTTGGAAGAATCTTGTAACTATCTTCTGAATTACCAAGCAAATGAGAAATAGCTTGATTTTTCCCTCTTAATGTTGTGGAGTAGGATATTTTTACTCCAAGTTTTAGCTGTAGAAGATCCATGATATCTCTCGGAACAGNATGCACACCCATATACCTCCTAATAGAAAATATTTCAGTCTTTGGAATCCTTGAAGCTCGCAAACTCCATTTATAGCTTGCTACACAACATTTCACCACCAATCGTTTGCGATTCGAATTTTCCCTTATATAACGAAAGCATTCACCAAATGCAGCTCTATCCACCACCTCTTGAATTGCTTTTTTGCTTGGAAATTCTTGAAGCTTACTCAGACCCAATCCATCTTCCCATTCCTCTATAACTTGAATACATTTTTCTAGAGGTATTTGCTCAACATACTCATTCGCGGTGTCCATCTTAACTGTCGTGTCCATCTCATTTGCTGTGTTCGTATCCATACAATCAGCTCCTCTTGTATCATCAACATTATTCTCTGCCTCTATCAACTCTTTCTCTGCATTTTCTTTCCCATCTTCTACATACAGAGTTATGGCATTACATCCAATTTCATCGTCATTTCCCTCCAAAACTTCGTAGTTCATACCAATCGAACTTATGCCCACTCTTGATTGCTTCTCTAGCTGATCTGGTCTACTCGTCTCCTCAACTAACAAAAGACTTCTACGGTTCTCTCTATCAATGGACGTTAGGTAAACAAACAAATCTTCATCATCACAAATAGTTAGTTGTTCCTCACATCCAACCACCAAAGGCATGTATCTCAATGACAGTTTAACTTTACTTTCATCCAAAACAAGCTTTTTATACAACCTTTATTCCATCATTGCCAAAATTATATCCTCCAAAGTTGTCTTCAAAGTTACACTATACATGCAACCTTTGAATTTTAAATATACGCTCACGTGTTTCGCCATTGTATCCTACAAAAAAAAAATATATAGTTATACAACTTGTTCTCAGTTCTACCGAGTTCTCTACAGTTATACGAAGTTTTACCTAGTATTACAATTACCAGTTCTACTAGTTATACTAAGTTTTACCTACGTGATTGGGATTATTGGTCTCAAGAAAGATTTCGATATAAACATCTCCTCTATTGCAAATCTACTCACAGTTCAATTCAATCCCATACATTAAACTACATTCTTCCATTGTATAGCACCAAATCAAATGAGACAAATTCATCAAATCAAATTACAAACTCTAAATCACTAAATGTAGTTACATGATAGAAGAAGTAACCTCCATTCAGAGCTGTCGGCAGAAATACTCGTCGATAGAAACGCCCAGGTCCGACAACGTCGCCGGAGAAGAGGAGCCACGGTTGAGGTCGTAGGAGAGCTCAGCTCGAACGAACCGATAGTGAGAAATTTTTTTTTAATTGAATCAACCAAAAATCAAATGCTCATTGTAAACCACTCTTCTAAACCCAACTAATTCCAACCAACAAACCGAAACTGAGAGAGATTTTGATTTTTTCAATTTTTTTTCTTTTCCAAGCTAGGGATAGTTCAGACATTTCAGGTAGAGTTAATGAAACAGTGGTATAAGAGATTTAGTGGTGGTATAGGAGATTTTTCTCCTCATAAATGAGGGCAAGTAAGGAGATGTCTCGGCTGATGATCTATTTCTCTCCACGAACTATCGTATAGCACCATATCTACACAAACTTAAGGCATCGTTATGTTTTCCCCTATAATGAAAGTTTGAAACTTACTTACACCTAATTATATTCTTACAAATTCGATTCTTGGTTTAACTGGTTTACCTATCATACCCGAGTTAGAGAAGACGTAAACCGAGATTCTAAACCGAAAGCAAACCCAAAATCCGACACAATAACCCGACGCCCTAAGGTTTAACTTTTAAATTGTGAAATCGAAAAAGCCCCAAATTAATAAAAACAAGAACCCTAATTTCTAATCTTCAAATTTCGATTCAGGATAGATGGCGAGTATGACGATCAACATTTCTGAAGGCTCTAGTGGGTCGGCTAGTTGTCGTCGAAGGGGTAGAGTCTTCGGAGTTCCTCTTCATTGCTGGTGTGGTGAACAAGTTGTGAGTAAAACATCAAAATCAGAGAATAATCCAAATCGAAGATACTTTCGTTGTGCTTATGCTACAACAAACAATGTATGTATTTTGATTTCTTCATGTTATGTAGATTAGCATATTGACATTAGGCAATGTTAAATGAGACTCGCGAATCAATTGCTCTGAAAAAATTCGTCTCTGTGATGGTTGATTGTCTTTAATTATGTGTAGCTTATTGATGATAATCACATTTTCAAGTGGTGTGATGAGGCAATGTTGAATGAGATTGAGATAATGACTATCAAGATAAGAAGAATTGAGCAAGAGCTTAAAGAGTTCACATCAGAAGCTTTAGTGTGTGAGAAATTGGTTTTCTATAAATTGCAGATTAAACTAGAAACAGAGATGGCTAGAAAGGTTGAAAAAATCTTGATTGAAGCCAAATCAACTATGATGAAGATGATTATTGTTCTTGTTTTCCTTGGATGTTTGATCATGTATGGTTTCTTTAAATTTCTAGGTTAATATGGTTGAATCATGTGTAATATTATTGAAGTAGCCGACCTATTTGAAGCATATTGAATTAATATAATGGATTTTATGAATGTGTTGGATTTTATTTGGTACTATATTATGAATGTAATGGATTTTATTTGGCACTATATTTGTTGATGCATAAGTTACTTAGGAACACAATCATTAACATAAACAAAATGAGTTTGGTACTACATAGGCATTAGATCACACCAACCAAAAACAGACCTTACACCACAAAAAACAGAGCTCAGCCGACATCAAAAGACACAAAAACAGACACTTTTACAACTTTAAAACAGACTCTTCTAAAACAAAGACAGACTTTGGACCTAACACCACTAGAGTGGACACATCAAAAGAAAAAAAACATGCACTTATCCATTGATTCCTACAACACCATTGATTCTTCATTCTTGTGTTATGATCCCTTGAGAAGCTTGACCTTGTGAATCCTTGTAAATGACAAAAACAAAAAAAAAGACATGAGAACAACAAATATATACATATATGATGATAAAAAAACATACCTTTCTAGATTTCTTATTAAATCTAAAATTGTGGTTAGCTAGACCATATACACCACAATGCATTGTTCTTTTAATCCCAGTTGATTACGTCTTTGTAGGTGATTCATTTACTGATTTCTTCCTCTTCTTGTCCTTCTTTTTTCGTCCCGGTTGTGGTGGCTCAGGCGGTCCATGCACAAGAGGAACATTTGTTCTTGTTCAGAACCTTGAACCTCTTAAAGGAAGAAGTCCTTATGTGTAATTCAGTCTCCACAGACTAGTCTTAAACCACTTGCAAACAAAATTATCCACTTCAAGCGTCTTCGAGAGAATAACACTGTAAGCATGTTCGCAAGGTATCCCACGAATATCCCACTTTCTACAAGAGAAAGTGTGTTCCTCCATGTTAAGACGATAAGAGAAGCCACCAAAAAAAACCTCATACCCTCTATTAGTGCTCCTGTGCACTATACATTCTGAAGCTTGTCTATGTTCTGATGCTAAGATGTTAATCACATATGGTGTGCATACCCCTATGTGAGCTTGAGATAATGTAGATCTTTTCGCTATACGAACCATTGCCAATATCTGACTGTCTCCAACATAGGCACAAGAGGCTCCTCCGTTGCAGCCACAATTGAGCCATTAAAAGACTCAGTGGAATTGTTTTCCACATCTTCACAGAAATTTCCTGTCTCGTAGAAAGCTCTACACCAACTCCTAGGATTTGACTTCATCACATCCTCATAAACACCCACATCATAGTTGAACAACCTATCTAAATTTTCCATAAACTCTGCCTCATTATAACTCCAAGCCAAATTCCAAATTAAGAGCTTCATTTGTTTCTTTTTGCCATGATTCTTCTTCAAATTCGCATAGATGTGCCTAACACACATCCTATGCTCAATCTTTGGTAAATCCAACTCTACGGCCCTAATTAATCCCTGAACATAATTCCAAAACAAAAACATAAGCATAAAACAGAAAAAATACAAATTCATCATTACCTTTTGAAGATCTGAAACCAAGATATATCCTTCACCATCATTTAGTCCGAAATCCACCTTTATCTTGGTTCAAACCACAACCTATTACTTGTATTCTCCACTTGAACACATGCCCATGCAATAGGGTAATCTTTGTTTTTGTAGATTGGCCAATAAAATTTTTTAGTGTTTAAATGTGTTTTATAAAATTTTAAAAATATTTTGACTTAAAAATTAATTTATAAAATAATTTTTTTAATGAATTTAAAAATTTTATATACATTTTATTTTATAGAATCATAACCCTTAAATTTTATAATTTATGATTTTAGGGTCTATGATTTATAAAATTTTAAAAATATTTTGACTTAAAAAATTAATTTATAAGATATTGTTTTTAATTTTTAATGTATTTAAAAATTTTATATACATTTTTATTTTAAAGAATCATAACCCTTAAATTCTTATATTTTATGATTTTAGGGTCTATGATTTATTGTTTTTAGGATTTATGGTTTTTAGTGTTTAGGACTTTGTAGAATCTAACATATATGTTTATATACTCGAAGTCTTAGTTTTAACTACAATGATCAATTAAAAAATGCAATTAAAAAATGTTATTGGTATTACAAACGAGATATTAAAAAAAAAACAATTTTAGGGTCTACGACTTTAAAAACTTAGGGTTTAGGGTTTTGACTCAAAAAATTATAAAGAACTAATAAAATAGTTTGATTAGAAACGTAACCTATAAATTATTATATTTTAAGCTTTAGGATTTCAAAAGGGGAATTGTAATGTATATACAATATATACCCTAAAATTAACTAAATATCATCTAACCCTATACTACCTCTCTCTCTGTAGCGTAATTATACCATATATCCTATATCACCCCTACTAACGTAAACAGTAACTCTAACTTCGGTAGAGTTTCTTTTTCATACGAATAATTTTTTTTCAAAAAGTAATCGCATTTCCTTTTCTCTTTCTTGCAAATTTTTGGTGAGAAAACTCAATCGTCCCTATTACTTCGTTGCTCTAAATTTCTCAACTACTAAAAGTTAAATCGAGTTCAAACCTATCTTCTCATTAAAAATTTCTCAGAAGCTCTTATTCACAGAGAAAGGAAACTGAACAGTAATTGTCGGGAAGAATCCGAAAGATTTCTCCAACTATCAAAGAAATTACAAAACTCGCATCTAAGGTTTGTTATAAAAGGTAAATTTCACTTAAGTATTGTGTAAATTTCAGTTAACTAATTCATATTGTCCGAAATTAGTTAAACATTACCATATAGAACAAGACTGTAATTGTCCTCTTTCACAAATTTTTCTTCTTTCATACGGCTTAATCAGAAAAATTTTTAATTTGGGGATTTATAAGTTCAGATTCACTTTAATTCTCATAATGCATACGAATTCGTAACATTGTCTTGTCTTCCTATCAATTGCATGTCTGAACATTTGTCGAGCAACAAATTTAGTTTCAGTTTTATCTTATTTATAGGGCATGGTGTTTAGAAATTATTTCACTGTTATGTTCCTCCCACATTGCGTACACGTATCAGTATTTTTCTATGTTTCCAGTATATTGACTACTTGTTGCAGTAATCGGAGTACTAACTTTCTGCGCCATTCGCATTTCACTGTGTAGATGGATGAAGATACAGGGCACGAACTTCCTTCCTGCCTATTTGAAATATATCATGAGCCTGGTGGAAGACCTAGGGTTAATAAGTATTTCAATCTTCGCGTTGTGCAGCATATAAAGCATGCATTATATCCACAAGATTTGGAATTTGTGATGAATTCACAGTTCAAAATCATTTGACAATTGGAGAATCACGAATTCTTCCTTATTTTTCTACACTACTTGTTATCAAGACAGTTGGTGACAAAGAAGGAGAACGAGCTCTGGTGGGTTATTGTTGGGAAACCTATACGATATGGTATTCAAGAATTTGCTATTGTGACTGGCTTGAACTGCACTCATGAGAATAAAGTGGCTAAGAAATTACGCCTCCAAAAACTAAAAAAGGCAAGGATAAAGGGAGTAACAGCCTTGACAGTGTTTGGAGCAAGCTCTTTGACGGTGAAATGAAACCAACTGCTTCATGGATACACCGAAAACTGCTAGAGGGGAAAAAGTACAAGGATCGATAAACAAGGCTGCGTCTAGCCCTACTACTTCTTGTTGATGGCATACTTTGCCCGATATCCAACAACACCCAGATAACTAAGGAGAGGGTTCACCACCTGCTAGACCTGTAAGATTTTATGAAGTACCCATGGGGAAGGGAATCGTTCTATTTAATTGTTGAGAGCACGAAATCGAAAGACCCTTTTAACTACACCCAGCCGAGCACTTCTATACAAGGCTTTGCACATGCCATGATTCTGGCCATAGTGGCATGTTGTCCTCCAATTGTTGGAAATTCTATTCTTCAGTCCATGATGGAGAGAAGTGCATCGATTCAAGAGATTGTTTCTTTTATTAGTCAAATGACTCTGCACTTGAACAACAAAACATTCAGATCGTTGAAGTTGTTAGTGAAGTAAGTACCGGTTTTTATAATAGTCAGACTACTTGTATCTATTCGGTACTCCACCTAACCAAAAACTCTAATATGTTCTAATTCTCGTACATCATTATTACATAGGTTCCAGTGATATCATTGCTCAGGAAAGAGGCTCAAGAGTTAGTAGAGTATATTCAAATCGATGCTGACAAACCTGATGCAGCTGTTGACTACCTTCTAACGTTAATAGAAGAGGAATTCTCGTTCGAAATCAATTGTTGGACTGGTGTTTTGCATGATGTTGATGTCATCGAAGCACAAGAACGGGAACATGAAGCGCAGAGAAACAAGGATGAGGAAGATAGCAAGAGTGATGACGCTAATTCCCCTGAGAAAGAACCGGATGACACATCATCCCCACCAAGACCATCTTCAAAAGAAAAATCGGTTGCACCTTTTGATGAGGACTTAATTGTCCGTAAGGTTGCCACACTCATTCAAGAGCAAAACATTCCACTTTTTGAAGGATACACAAGAAGTATCATCACCCATATCGACGAAAAGCTTGAGAAGTTTTTCACAGATTTGAAAGACGTATATCTCACTCCAAAACACAGAGATGATCACCCTGTCGGACAGAACCCTGTCAATGGTAATAACACATATTAATTATACAGTTTGTTTGGCAGACAATGTTTACGCTGTCCAATACTAACAAACGTCAGTTGTCATATGAAGAAGGAAATGTTTTAGAATCACCCAAGCCAAGGGGTGACAACATATTCCGATCCGATGATCCAGTAGACGACATCATTCATTCTGTTGTTCGCGATAAACCTCCCGAAGCGAGCTTTGAAGAAGTCGTAGTTGAAGAAATGGATGGATCCTCCAGATGGGATAACCTAAGATCCCTAGTGCGGAAAGAAATGTACCTACAGGTAATGGTTACATTCAAGCAACAGCTGACACAATCACCATTTAGTAAATGTTTTAACAGATATGGTCCTTCTTTCAAATTCTTCCACCAGCTTCTCATACTCCCTGCCCTGCCAAGGTCACAACACGACTGCAGGACACAGAGGCTCCGTCTTTCTCTCTGCATTTATCACAAGGAGATGCCGTCTGAAATCCGCAGACTAATGTGCCAGGTTTTTGTCAAACATATCCTGAGATTTACTGATACTCAAACTACTCAATTAGTTTGAGTAGTTTGTATACTGTAACTACATAATTAATAGCGTCCTTTAACTGGCCAGATATATGACAAATTCTGCCTAATCAACTTGAACATGAAACACACCTGAGACTTCCAACTGTTAATGTTCCACCATCCATCCGAGAAGTTCATCCTCCATCGGTGCCATTGAATGTTTCAGAAAGCCAACGTCACGAGCAGATGGAGACGGTTCCTCCATCCGCGGTTCCAGAAACCAATCAAACCACAATCAACCCTCCTAATCCAGGTAATATAGAAAGAACCACTGCAGGGGGAGTTAAAGCTCGGGATTCACTAAAGGTAATCTTCATTTGTAATAACGTTGTTATTAGTTGCTTACTTATTTGTTCAACTTTTTCGAACTCATACCTCTTAGGTTTGTCCGCTCTCATATGTTGAAAGCACATTTGAGCCAAATTTTTATATGGGTTTCTCAAAAAACTTACATTTACTATCTTCTGTTGCCGCCTCAAAGGTATTTTCGTGTTCGTTCCATTTTGATTAGTGAATGGATGCAGACATCATAAACTACCTATATTACCATCTACGTTTAACCTTCTTCCTCTAAATAGTGCATTGTATACTGATAAATATATACTGACTACATTATTTCTGATTTTCTTAGGCAAAGACAGTTCACTAACCTTCGACAGCTGACGGAGAAGATGAACAAAAAACTTTGTGTAACATGTGCGAGAAGGTCATGAGAAGAACCGAGAATATTGAAAAAAACCGAAGCTAAGGATTCTTTAGATACTCGTGCTACAAAGAGGACTAAGCGTGACCAGAAGAAGAAAGAAACATCTAAAGAAGTGGTTAGAAGAAGTTCAAGGATTAATCAAAGCATGGCGGGTAACCCAAACTCGGTCAAGATTGAGAAAACGTAACTACCGCAGAAAAGAAAACCCGTCGTTTTGCCAACAATCGAGGAGGATGATCTGTGGGAGGTTACTCTCTCCCCTCTCAATATGGAGTTTAGAGAATTTGACAACCCACCCCCAAAGAAATGGAAAGACTTCCAAGCACTTCTCCAAAAGAACAGGTTAATACTCTTTACCATCTTCAACATTTATATTATTGTTCTATATGGTGGCAATCAACTTATTTTGATTAGGGTTTATCATCTCCATGACAGTTCCCCCATTGAGAACATGTTGTTCTGGTTTATATTTGAACCAACTAAAATATGGCTACCCAACGTAGTTGAAGCATTTTGGAATTGGTAGTCAGTATATAACACTTCCTAGATAAACCAAAAATACTCTTTGGTAGTTAGTTTACATGTCTTCTAATTTCTAAGTTGTTCTCTCTTATATAGGTGATGGATATTGTTCTCCTTTTTGTCCAGCATAGGAGAGACAAGATACACAATTGTAGGTATGACTTCCTGCCAACGAGTTGGGTGAAGGAGATGCGGCGTCTTTGAGGATCTTTCCAACGCACTGTTGACAAAGAAAAGTTCCGATTCTCAGTTGCTTCAACTCTGCCAATCTCAAAGCGTCCTAAGTGGTTCTCGTCCGTCAAAATTATATATTGTGTAATCCCCATTCAAAGTATTCACTGGATTTTTCTTGCAATTAACCTCAACCAAAAGTCAACCTCGTTGTTAGGAAAGCAATACCTGAAAGTGCCAACAATGAACTACGATATGCAATGTTTCGATGCGCTTGTTAAGGATCCTCCTCCACCAATCCTCTGATTTAACTTAATATGCATTACTGAAAACTGAACTCGTTTTTTATTTCCTCCTCTCTGAAACCATATTGTTCTTCACTTTGATTGTTTCAAACATGTTCTAAGTTTTTTCATTGTCTGTGTCTACTATTTCTGTTATGCCTACTTCTCTTAACACTAGAAACTATAATATATGACAAAATAGATTAATACGGGCATTTTGCTTACAATATTCGAACAACAAGTCTTTAAAAAAACGTTAATACAAGGGAACGGGTGGGCTTGGCCTTCCTTACCAAAAAAAATTAGTTAACACGATATACCGATTATCGAAGCCGATATACAAACGACTTAAAACAGGCCCACTTATTTCTATAACTACACCACATGAGAACCTTCAACAGTTACGCCCTTTTCTTACAACACCCCAAAAAACTTCCTGCACCACTTCAAGACATTAATCCAGTGCCCCAAAAAACTACCTTCACCACTACGCGTAAATACTAAACCCCTTCAATTGGATTACGACAGCTTGCCTTATTATTCCCTTTTCCATGGCATCGACTGCATTTCTTGCTTCCAACTGCCTGATAAAAGTAAATAAACATCACTTATAATTAACCATATTCATGATCCACCTCAACTTCAGAACTATCTAAAACCTGACCTTGTACTCCCCCTGAGATAAAATCTTTACTTTCTTCGGACGACCTGAAGGCCTTCTAACCTTTGGTGGCATTAACTCCTTACCCTTACTGAACGAAGAACCTATTAATGCATTGCCTCCAGTGGAAGGTATTAGGTATATGTTCTCAGCATATACCCCATGCCAAACATTATTGTAATACTCATTAAGCACCATTGGTTATGTGGGAAGATCTACACTCGATGCTGCTGCGAGTGCATGCTAGCATGGGATTCCAATCAATTGAAACTCCCTGCAAGTACAATATCCATCCTCAAAATTAATGAGGTAAATTCCACCTTTTTTTGTTGTTACCTAGTACTATGTTGGACAAATGGTTCTTACCACCATTTGCATAGCCTCTTCGTAGTTGCTTTCAACCCTCTTTTGTACTTGTGGTGTTAGGCAACAGTCACCTTCGGTTTTCTTAGTTGCTTCCCGCCTAATAGCAAACCACGTCATAGTCTAGCTCTTGATGCACTCAAGCATTGTCACCAATGGGTACTCTCTTGCTTCCTTCAACACATTATTCCACGACTCCGCATGTTTGAATCCATTATGCTGTACCGTCTCCCTTGAAAATGAGAATGTGTCTAATGAGGGAAACCTATAAAAATCCACCCGTTAACAACGTTGCAGATACTGTTTTTACTAATTAATTGCCCATATATCTTACCAATATCGAGTAGGTAAGTAGCGCAAAGAGGGTTCGTGTTCTGTATTTCAAGGAATTTGTTGTTGAAATCATTGATTGTGTATGATCTCGCTGCTTGCATCATTAGATAACCAAGAGTTTAATGCTCAAATTTTGTCTGCACATTGCGGTACAAATGAAAAACGCAGCAGGCATGTCTCGCCCTTGTGTACACCTACATCATAACAAAACATTAGTTCACTACAGTAAAATGTACATCGGCCCCGTATATTAGCTACCAGTTTCTAGGTTTTGTGTTACAATACCTTCTTAAGACCAACGTATATGATTGCATGCCTGTCTAATATAATAACCAAATCAGCGGAATCATATACAAATGTTTTTAGTCTGTTAAAAAACCATTCCCAAGAATCATCATTCTCGCTATCAACGATGCCATATGCCAAAGGGAACAATTGAAAATTGGCATCCTGACCAACTGCGGTCAGCAGCGTACCACCGTATCTAGATTTTAAAGATGTTACATCTACGACAACCACCTTCCTAAGATAAGAAAAACCCTTCAGATAAGCACCTAATGGAATGAAATTGTACTTGAAACGTGTTGTCCCATCACTTTCTGTTATATTCCATGTAACATCGGTTACCATCGTTCATATGCTCTAACAACGCCATGTAATTTGGCATAATAGCATAGCTTCCAGGAACTGACCCTAGTGACCTGCCTATCACTAATTCACGAGCCCTCCAAGCTTTCTAGTATGAAACATTGACATGGAATTCATCTAGCATAATTTTCCTCAATCCATAAGGATTAAGACCCTTCTTTATGCATAAGTAATGCTTCGCAACCAACCCAACAATCACTTGGGTTGTTGCCAATTTATGATAGTTTCTCCTATCGTCTATTGGAAAACAATGCTCCAATGTGGCTGATCTGATTTGAAAATTTTCAGAGTTGTCCACTCTCGCAGCATAGATGCGCCATGGACATACAAATGACGTGCATTTCATGACCATGCAATCGGGTGAAGAGCATGCTATTTAAAAGTTACACTTTCGGTTGATGGCATTTCTTGCAATTTTAATCTTGCAATCGACTTTTTTTAAAAACACACGGTCAACAAATATCTTGTCTCCCTTGTAATCGAGGTCAAACAAAGCTCCACCTATGCCTACACATTTAAAATACATGCTTTTCTCAACTTTTACTTACAAGATCAAACAATAAATACTTCTTCTACCTAATCCGATATACAAACTACCATGTAAGTTATTATGTACGTTCCGTGCCTATATCGTTGAAAACTGGAGGAGTGTCCCTAGTAAACAGTGTTGGATCGTTTAGGTCAGGAAAGAACACGTTCTCAGCTGCCTCATCGTCTGTCACCCATCTGGGAATGACCCGACTGAAATGGTCCAAACAATCGTCCTCGCTCATAGTACCACTTGAGTCATATGAGGCTTCAAAGAGTCTTCTTACTATAGAGTTGCATCCTCTTTCACCGATAATTGCATTTTGGGTGACATCTTTGCCTCTACCCACCATCTCTTGATGAACAGGTAATGTTCTCATGTCCAGAACTGGCATATCCGAATATACATTTACATCGTCTTCATAAGCAACAGCCTACCCTTTCTCATCTATGCGAGTTTGAAATGCGCGTCCACATTCTCTAGTCAAAGGAGTAGAGAAAATATCAGCTTGGATACTCAGTACATCCACTAATCGTATAATTTCACAAGCATTCGCGTTTGACTCGTTCAAACTAGTTCCATCCTCGCTAGGGGTCCTTAGTTCAAAAGTGTCATCTACCTCTCCTCCCTCTGATGCTTCCATCGAAAATTCCTAAAAGTATTAGCTACTTGCGTCGTTATACGTTTCATTGCTAGTTGTGTCATCCTCATTTGCAGACCTTTCATAGTTTGGTGTTTTCTCCCAAAAACAATAAAAACAATAATTGGGCCCCGCATTATTAGTTAACTCTAGTTTTATTGTCACGAACAGATCCACTTCCTCTATGTCCCTACGCATTTGCACAAACACCCGCACATCATGC
>OVBE01013066.1:0-12967 GCA_900406425.1 Iberis pinnata
CAAACCTAAATCAACTAAATTGGAATCAAAATTATATTTTATTTGAAATATTAAAAAATAATAAAAATGAAAATATTCAATTTATACTTTAGATAAATTTATTTTATTATTTTTATAAGATATTTTCCATAAACATCACTTAACTAACATATTATTTACATAAATTAAATATTTTAATAAAATAAAAATGTCAAACAAATACTGAACTTTTAAAAATTGTTGAAAAAATAACAAACTTTCGTTGACCAAGCCAATAAAGTACTGCCGTTAAGTTGACTAAAAGTCAACCGTTAGTCAACTTAACGGCGGTACTTAATTAGCCTGATCAACGAAATTTTGTTATCTAAATTGAAATCCTAAAAAAAGTTTGATATTTTTTTTAGGAGAGAGAAAATTTCATGATTTTTTCAACACTTTTTGAAAATTCTGTATTAAAATTACATTTTTCCCGTTTAGCAACATATAAAATGTAGTAGATGTTAAAATGTTCTAATTAATGTCTTATGTATGTTTATTGTAAGTATTTTAATAAATTTATGAAAATATTTATAAGAAATAATGAATAAAGTAGATAATATTTTGTTATAAATTATAAATTGTATTCATATTAGTTAAATTTTTCACAATTTTTCTATATATTGCGAGTTCGAGTATTTATGGTTATCGATTTTTATTACTCGAACCGTCTCCTACTCGATATTTATCCACGATTATCCATTCTGTATTTTTACGGGTATGTTTTGGGTACTAATTTTTCATATTCAAAATATTTGTAGTCGTTACCCATACTCGAAATGCGCACCCCTAATTTGTTATGTGTATAGCAAAGAGCTTTAATAACATTAATGTTGGATTGTTAATGTACTCCTCGCAAATGGCTATAAGGGTATGTTTGAAGCATGGGTCAGTGCTTTATACCCTTTAAGGTCACGTGATCGAGTACACCTTGAGACAAAGCAATAACATCATAAACAAAAAAATAATAGTTCTAGAAAGAAGGTATTCTTAAATACCTTTTTGGCTTTTTCTCTCGACATACAACCAATTTCTCCTAATGTTTTAAAAATCAAAATACAATCACTCAATAGTTTTCTTGATCTCCTTCTTGAACTTTATCCCACAAGCATTAAACTCTGAAACACATTAACCAATCAAATGGTAACAAAAATTCATTTATTTTAGGGTTAAGCTAACATCAAAAAACTGATTGATTAGAGGTAAAAGCAAGAGATTATATAATTACTTTAGACCAAGAGGACCCTTTAGGAATGCTCACGGTGGGAGTCTCTGGAGACAGAGGCATCGGATAAAGTGTTCCTCAAATTCCACTAATTTTCTCCCATAAGTATCATAAACATAAATAATTGAATTTCAAATGTTTCGAATTTAAATGTTTGAGTTCATTAATTAGAGTTTGAGGTTTTGTTTTGAAAAGTTTATTGCTTAGTTTTTCTTTGTGAGAAGGGATACAGTTTAGTTTTGAGTGTTTACGATATAAGACACTAATTGTTGTTGAGATACGGTTGGGAAGTTAAATCGTTTAATATATGTTAGTTCCATAATATATGAAATATTTGCACGATCGAGATCATTGAAGATATGGAAATCACGTTTATGAGTGCTTATGTGGCATTGAAGATTTATCGAGAATATAAAGAAAACAAATATTCTCAATAAGGAAAAAGAGATTTGAGATATTCTCATATATAAATCTTTGGTGAATATTGGAAGTTGTTGCGTTTTGGATGTTTTATATATAAGATATATGAGTCAAATTGTGTCAGCCACACAAAGAAAAAGCTCAACTATTGAAAATCGGTATCTGGAAAAAGGTGCAGTTCGAGTGTCTGACATAATTAAACCATTGTGCAACCTTATGATCAAAGATAGACTTAGGAGAACGATCTAGGAGTTCTGATTCTTGGATATGTATTAGAGACTTGTGTGGCTCATTGTAGGATAGAGATTGATTATGTCGAACTAAAGTGTGTCTTAGTGTCGAGTAATTCCATTAGGCGAATCTCTAGTGTTTGGTTTGAAGACGTAGGCATATTGTTGAAACTCATTAATTCTCTTGTGTGCTCATATTTTTGTTCTTACATTTCTAAATCATCGTAAAAGAGTCATATGATACAGGGTTATACGGTGACAGAGATACAACAAAAAGGGAGAAAGATCAAGTAGTATACATAAATTTTTCTCACAGTAAGTAAAAGTAAATGTCGCATAAGAAAAATAGAGAAAACAAACGGACTAAGCTAAAAAATATATATCCAAAAAGATGATTGGTTTTGGGTAAATTAATTGCAATGTACATATCATATGCACAAACATATTTCGTTTCCAAGACAAAAATTTCACGCCACAAGTAATGATTCTCGCATGACGCATCTCTATATATGCTATTTACATAAAAGAATTCCTCTTCTTATTTTGGGAGTATATATTTTAGATTTGGGATCGTAATTTAGACACTAAGCTCTGCAAGCTCTCGAGTTCCCTGATGTGTTTTGCCGAACATTCTGATTCTCTTAGATCAGAAACTAGGAGCTGAACACTTGGCTTCTTCAATGGAAGAAACGGTAGATTCCAGATTTGCACGTGAAGAAATTTCTCTCATTGAATCTTATGATTCAGTAAAAGGTGAGATTTTGGGACTTCCTGCTCTGCTAGCTTTTGGGGAAAACATCTTAGTCAAAACCTTCACTTCCTGCAGCATTGTTCCATTTGCAATTTAAATAAATAAAGGCAAACCAAGAACTGGAGAAGTTGAAACTATCTTTAAACAGAAGCAGAGCAGAGTAGTTAATGATAAGCATACCAAGGTTGCTTAGTTGATTTAGAGCTGGCTTTCCTACAGATTCTTCAAGCTTAAACACACGTATAACCCCTGCCACTATCCTCCCCATTGCATCAACTTCGGATTTGCACAAAAATGTCAGATGCTTCAACTCATCCTTTGTAACAACTGCCTCAACCTGCAAGCATGAAATACAGAAACCTTTATTAGCAAAAAGGAAGAAGCAAGAGACCAATGAGCTCAGCTTCACTTACAGGTTGCTTAACAGAGAATTTTAAACTTTCTGCCACCCACTTCATTGCGTCATCATGGGAAGTTTTATCATCAGATGCCACAATGTTTACCCCTCCAGGCAAGTGACCATTTTCGTGAACTCCATTTGTAGGCAACCCAATACATGAACTGGTCCCTTTCTCCATCTGCGGTTTCAATGTCTGTAGACCTTCAAGACTAACCTATAATACATCCCATATATTAGATTTTAGAAAGGCTCGGTCCATAGTCCTTATCGCATTCAAGAATGTAATTTAGTAGCTTCTAAGACTCCAAAAAGATCAAGTCAGCCCTGAGAATTGCATATGGTTTTTCTAAAACGACCAAACTCTCCTTCAAAGTGACTTGGTTATCATTACCTCAGAATGTTCAGGAAAGAGATTGAGATAAGGTGTACAGATACTTACAGTAATTGAGTCCACAGGATACTTGTGAGCATCATTCTGGTTTTCTGTCCCATTTGAATCCACAAGCTTTGGTGTACTCTTGGCAATCACTCAGAAAGTACGGAAATTTGTGTGCCAACACCTTTCTTCTCTTCCAACATTTTCATTGTCGTCAGACCACCCCCTTTCTACCACACCTTCTCTGCCCTCCAAAGCAAAAAAACCAGTCTCTTAATTCAATGGAGAAATCAATGTCATCTGGCCTTCCCAATTGTGGGAACCATCGCCATCCCAATTTCCAGGAGTTCCAACTAGATGCACATAAGTGTACAACGATGGTTAGAAATACTTAAATCTGTAAACAAGAATAATCTGCATATAGGGAACTTTCACATAAGCTATAAGACAGAAACAATCGAGATGGTCTTTTTTCAATATTATGTTTTCTATCATCAACTATTGATGTTTTGAAGAGTTTTAACAAAGGTCCAGAAGATAAATGTTCCAATCCTCTAGACAGGCCCTCTCCTGGACCATTATCATGATCCAGAATCCCAAATCGGTGCAATAGAGCTTCAACATAGCTCATTCCTCCTCCTAGACATAAGCCAGAAATACAGGCCGCAATGCTTAAACTGTGACATTCCATATCCTTTTCACTGAGGGGAATCACATGTGTTATGCATATGTCCAGGAAAGGTGTTATAAGAGAGTTGCCACTATGCCAATGTATTCCTTTGACAATCCAAAAGACACGGCTCAGTGGGGTAGACCCATTACAGCTAACTAAGTAACCATTCCAGCTATTCTCATGTTCATGTGGTACTTCAGTATCTACACAATCTACCTCAATGCTTTCCCAGGATATGTTGGAAGATACTGCAATAGCACCACCAAGGGTTCTGTGAGTTACCTTCACGAAAAGATCTTTGCCAAGAAACTGAACTAGTGGCAGGTCCTGAGTACTAGTAAAGGAAGTCTCAAGAAACTTTAGCTGCAGATCCTTCTAAGCCAAATTTACAGCAGTATCACTAGGAACCTTCTCCAGCAACCCCCCAGTCAAAGAAACTGTCTCTGGCATTTGCTTTCTTTAACGACCGAAATCTTTTCACTGACCTTACCAAAGTAAGAATATAAGTCCAAAACAAAAAATAACTGCTCCACTGAAGCACGTGAAATATATTGCTCACAAGCAACTCCTATGCGAACAATACCACCAGGAGGAGGAATCGCTGTCAGTGGCTTCCCATCTGCAGATACCATAGCAACTTCTATAGCCACGTCTTTCCCTTCAACACATTTCCACAACCTCGTTTCCTGACCATGAGAGTTCTGAATTTCAGTTGAGCTGGGAAATGTTTCCAAAACCAAACTGAAATGTGAGGCTCCAGCTGTCCATTTCTTTTGGCTAGCTTCAATAGGCTGTCCTGGCCATAGACAGAAACAAGCAGGATCCTTTTCGGGGTTTAGTAACTGGACTTTTAGGGTAGGTGACTCCGCAAAAGATAAGTTTTCAATATGAAGTCTCGCTCCAGCAAAAAGCTTTTTTACAGAATTGTCTTCTTTGATTGCTGAATCTTCCAATTTACTCATATCTCAGAAACATCTAACTCCTTGAGGGTGAAAAGAAGAGAGTTATCAGGCAAAACATCACCGGGGTTTACACAATGCCATCAGCCAGAAAAGACGAAATCCTTAAACAAGCTTCTTCCCGAAGATGAACCTGAACAAGGATATAAGAAAAAAAGATGGTGAAGAATTTGTTAAAACTTAAAAGGACAAATACTTTGATTTTCCTTGATGTACACAAACATACCATGAGTGGTTGGCACTGGATAACCGTCTTTGAGAAAAAATGTGGATGTTTTGGGGATGGCTTGACCTGAAGAGAGTGTAGGGAGATCAAGGGTACATCCTGAATAGTGTGCCATGGCCTGTTGTCCAATGGATATATGAGAGGGCAAAAATTCTTGGCTGCCCCAGATATATGCAAGGAAAACAGATCAGCATGAAAAAGTCTCAACAACTGACAGGAATCACAATAGTATAAATATTATAAAATACAGTCTGGAATTATTTTTACCGAAGTCGGGAATTGCAAGGTTTTCGGCAGAAACTTTCATGGATGGTTGGACGAGAGCACAAGGACTGAGAGCGCGAAAAACCATCCCTGAATTGCAACTATGAGTAACTATGCAATAACTTTAAGATTCAAAGTTGTGAACAAAAACATGCACACGAAAACTAAATAATAAAATCAGTAGTTTTATAACCAGCAAATGCATGCAAAACGAAGAAGTAAAAAAGGGAAACGAACTAGCTTCAAAGGAACTGTAAAGAAGTAGATTATTTGAAATTTTCCACAAATATTTATACTGTATGACACATTTCCTTTTTTTTATCAGCATCGTATGACATAATCAAGCAAAATTTTGGCTTCTGCAACAGCAGGTAAATGGGACAAGGTTTCACAAGAGCCATCGGAGAAAAAAAAGAAAAAAAATAGATATATGTAGAAGGTAAAATTGCAATTATGACAAACATAATACTCTGAAGATCAACAGAAATTACTAAGTGCTCAGAGATCATCCTAGTAAAACTGAAAAGAGGAAGCTATTGAAATGGTGATACGGAGCATGGTAACTCTAAAGAAGGCTATAGACACACAGGTTACTCTAATCATGGATTCTACTATTATAGCCCAATATGAAGCATATTCACCTTAAAAATTAGTCAAATAATTAGCTGATTCTCCATCCAAAACACAGGCCTGCAATTATATATGCACAGTGATGTCGGATTACAGAACTATATAACAAGATATAATTCATTAAGATGCTTATAGTACTCAAGTGCACTATAACATATGAGGGCAAACATCACTAGGGAGAAAGAATATTGAGCCTCAGACAACCAAGTTACTTGTCGAATTGATTAAATACATTAATGATACAGGAGTGATTTATCAACGATTTAAATATGCAAATCTAGTCCACACCCCTAATTTCTTTATGAACTGTTCCCATTGCCCAAGATTGGACTTCATTGTAGATAATGTGTGCTTTGTGTTCCAACTCATGCTAAGCTAATACACGTTTACTTGATTATGCCCAAGAACACATTGCCCAAGATTGGACTTAAATTTGCTTTACTATGTCCCAGAACTAAGTTCCATGGTGCATAGTGTGAATGCAGGAAACAAGGTCATGCGACTTACTTGATCAAAACTAAAAATCAGTGAGAACAGAGAACATACCCGAGAAAAAAGTAGTGATTGCATTAGTAGTTCCAGTTGGAATTCTGAAACACCATGAAAGGTGGTAAATGTTAAACGCAAGAAACAAGAGTAATGGTTCCATGCGAGACTGGACTTTTAGCTAATTCTGACACCAGCCAAGGATGGGTACTCTCGATTTAGGCATAGCAGAAACTAACCAGTATCTTTAATGCAAAGAAATACGTGGTCTACAAGAACGGAGACAAGAGAACGTCCTGCTGCTTCAGTAGACTGCTGGTGGCATACCATTGAAGAATGAGAAATAGGATTCATGTAAAATATTTCCTTTAAAAAGATAAAATATAAGACCTTCTGTGATTTTGGATCCACATCTCCACGATTTAGGCATACATAGACTCCAGTTAGAAAGCGTAGAAGAGCGCGCAACCCTGGTCCAAAGAATAATGGGTAGACTTAGTTATCCATATGCATCAAGCTGCTATCTGAAAATGAAGAGCATATGTCTTCGTACCTGGTTCGCTTAAGGCTGGACAAACAGCTTCTGGGATGTGCAACTGGACTTCAAGCCCAAGTGGACTGTTTAGTGCTGTTCACTGAACTGTGATCTGAACAAGAGGCCACCAACTAATGAATTAGGTACCAAAACATCTACTGCATTCAAGCACCCTGCTTTATCATATATACATATAAAAGAGAATGAAAAGAAATGTTTACATATGCTTGGCCAGATATTCCTTCTAAAAAACGTTCTCCACCGAAGAATACTCGTTTTACACCATCATCATCTCTGAGATCTGCTTCTTCAGAGCGGGCTAAATTAGCATCAGTGAACATATCAGGATGTGGTAGAAGATCAATTGATAGAGCTTCCCATTCAAGTTTCTGATCAGGAAAGTATATGCAATACAGGTAGATAAACAAAACATATCAGGAATATTATCTTAGAAGAAGAGTTTCAGGTAGGATTAGGAATAAAGTAACTCGAAAAGTAAGCGCCACGAAAAAAATATAGAAATTAGGCTATTTTCAAGAAAATGGAATGCTCGATCTTGAGCCATCAAGAATATAGTAGTATCAAGGAAAACTAGCTAATGAGTCGCATCAATACCTTAGATAAATATATAAATCCTGTGTTAGTAGAGAAGTCCCTCGCTTCTTTTAGATTTACAACCTGTAAGTGAAATTTTTTTAGAAATACTTTTTTCTTCCAGAAAAGGATTTTCTTACATCTTGCTCGCAAAACTCACCTTCCAATTCTCATTAGTGGTGTAAAGAACAAGGTTGCGTATCGTAGTAGATGCCAGCGGAGCAGCCCTAGATACACAGTATAAGAACTTATTCATAAGCAAATCCACAGCATTTGGAATGGATACCTAAGTAGAGTAAAACTTAAACAAAATTATAGTCAAGTTGTGAAATTGTGAGTGCTGCAATTCCTTTAACCAACCAAAATCATGTATCAAATAATGCTAATTAAAAAGATTTTAGTACCGCATAGACATGAAGCAAAATATCTGACTGCTAGACACTGGGGACAGCAAAAGCAACTTACCAGGCTGCCCCTCCTTCCCGGTGAGCACCACCTCCAGTTTCAAGTAGAAGATTTACCACCTTAACTTTTAAAGTCATTCCATCTGCAATCTGATCAACATAATAAAGATAAATGCAAGAGTACCTCTACATCGGAAATGAAAGAACTATAAATTCAAAGAAAGACACTCTGGTAAAAGTTGACATCATTGGTTCAACAATAAAAAGGATTCGCTTAGCTAGTCTTCAACCACATGTGCAAGAAAGACAAGTAATGAACCAAGCTCAAAATCACCTACCTAACTACTCGAGTAGGAGAAATCATCACCAATACAGCCTATTTCTTCATCTGTGCATATTCAGATAAAGGAGGAAACTACAGATATGCACAAGGAGTATAGCTTATTTCAACATATGGTCTCAAAATCAACAAAGATAAGACGTAGAGATTATGATACTAGCCAAGTTAATAACACCTAAAACTAGAAACATGAACTAAATTTCCCACGACTTTGTAACTCCTTCCCATTTGAAGCAAATTTATAAAAATTAGATGTTCCATAGCAACTACACAAGAAAAATATATAAGAGGTCAACACAAACCATGATTTCCAGTCTTCCAACTTTGGCCGTGGTCACACTCAGGGCTGGTGGCAAACCAATACTAGCAGCATGTATAGCCTCGCCATTGATGTCTGAAAAAAGAAATCTCAATCACAAAGAGGGAAGAAGAAAGAAGAAAGAAAAGAGTTTCCTCTCACTGAAAAGGGACCTAAATTAGAAAGCTGAGGGGTATGGCCTGATCTCTGGTGAACGATTTGAGCCAATACTTAAGAGTATATTCCAAGGCCCGTGCCAGTATCGACTCCATTGCTGATCCTCTGAATCGATTACCGTCACACTCTCCGACTCCCATCCCATCCCAGATCCGAGATTTTGAATTTCATGGAAAAGAAAGAAGTGGAAGAAGTTGTGCGTAAAAAATTGATTAGAGAGTACTTAAGGATGGGAGAAGGCTGGCACGTGCGAGGACAATCTATTCGCACGCGTGAAGACATGACCCACGAGTTTTATCATCTTTTTTATCCTTCCTCCGGTAAGACTGTACCGTTCCAATCCGAAACCGAAACCAAAATTTGTTTGTTTATTTACTAAATTCGTGCGAGATTTAACGTCGTACGTGCGAAACTCTTATTTGAACAACCTTATCCTCTCCTTGCTCCGATCAGACATGGCTTCTTTTACTCTCTGCAAACTCCATTCACTTACTTTTGAAGCCTTATATCCATCGTCCTCTAAATCATTCTCACGGTCACGGGTCAGTCACAAATCTACCGGAACTCGTTTCTTCGTTCCTCTCTGTTTCTCCCTTCCCTCTCCTTCTTCTCCTCCCATTTCCAAAGAAGAAGCCATTCTTCAAGCCAAGACTTGTCTCTCTTCTTGTCTCATCAAACCCCTTAACAACCCCAAGCTCGCTTCTCCAAAACTTAAGAAGCTCAAGCAACCTAGATTCCGTCTTGAAATTCCAATCCTTGACGACGATTCACCTTCCTCTCTCTCACAGCTCGCTTTTTCCATCTTCAGTGACATTCCCATCTCGAGAAGAGGCTCCAATGCCAATCTTCTCTTCCTCTGGCCTGATTCTTCATTCGTCGATGCCGCCGTTAAAGCGTTCCGGTCTGAGAATACTAACCACATTGCCATTTCTCCGGTTTCAGACTCCGCTAACAGAGCTCTGAGATCTTCTGACGTGGCGATTTTCATGGCACCGGAGAGATCACGGCTTGACGATGTGAGGACGGCGACTGAAGGTTTTTCCTCTAAACCCGTGGTGATGATCAACCCGAGATGGTTGTTCGAGGAAGAGAAAAGCTTTGGAGATGAGTTCAACAGCTTTATGGGTTCCTTTGAAGTGATATACGCCTTCACGGGTTTAGAAGTGAGAGGATTGCTGAGTAAGAGAAAAGGAGTGATCTTTAAGTGTGTCAGAGACGGTGTTGTGAGTGGAGAGAGATGGAATGTTCTAATTGAAGAAGAAGAAAGCAATGGAGGTTTGAAAGTGGTATCACAGTTTAAAGCTCGGCCCTCAATGGAAGAAGTTGAACTTGTTTTGTATAACTTAATGGCTATGAATTCGCCTATCACCAAATCAGCCAAGTTCCTTAAGGATTTGGTATCAAACATAACTGGGAAAAAGTAGTTGATCAGTGTCCAATTGTGTAGTATGTCTTGTTCGGAATGAAGAGAGATTCCTGTTAACGATCGATGATGTTTTCCATAAAGAAACCTATATCATAAGCATCGAAGTATCCAAGGACGAGATTTGGGCATTACAAATTTAAAAGCTTTCTTGGTCAACTCTTTCTCTTCTGTTTTTCATCACTGCTTTTTCTTTCTGTCGAAAAACGGACATGTGGTATCATATACGTTATATCACCACAAGAACTTGGCACAAACTCATGTTTTGTCAGTGAAAGTTTATGTTCACCAGGTGAGCGTCTTCAAACCTCAGCTTACCCTTTATGAATCAACAAGGAGGCCATACAATCGAAACAGATCACATCAACATACAGACAGAGGGCATACAAGCATTGTGAAAAACCAAAAATACTATTAAGAGAGATCAACAGTCACTCAGTAAGGACTTGTGATACATAAACATGTCAATTCAATCTGCAGTAAGTGTAGTTGAGTAAAATTACCAACCTCTCGTAAATCAAAAACTCACCAATTTGGGTTAATGAA
Organism: Iberis pinnata; assembly: GCA_900406425.1. Classification (NCBI taxonomy): domain Eukaryota; kingdom Viridiplantae; phylum Streptophyta; class Magnoliopsida; order Brassicales; family Brassicaceae; genus Iberis; species Iberis pinnata. The sequence continues at coordinate 10,973 of OVBE01013066.1, forward strand.
TATATGACACCAACACTATGCAAAGGATTCAATATCATGTAAATAGTGTCACCAATACAATTAAGAATTCAGAATTTTGAAAGAAAAGGAATAACTCTACACCACACCCTAGTAGAAAAGCAGAACCAGAACTAAACTAAATCTAGGCTATTCAAAATAAAAACAAAATACAGGATCGATTTGAATTAATCGTCATCGCCGGATGGTTTGGATGAAACACCAGTCTTCTTGGGAAGAAGAAGATTGTGGATGTTAGGCATCACACCTCCATTAGCAATGGTTACATCCCCAAGTAGCTTGCTCAACTCCTCATCGTTTCTCACCGCCAATTGAATGTGGCGTGGCACGATTCTAGTCTTCTTGTTATCCCTCGCTGCGTTTCCAGCCAATTCTAAAACCTATTCAGACCCGCAACCACTAAATTAGGGTTTTAGAAAATTAACCAAACGGTAGATGTGATTAAAGAGAGAAAGAACTGAGGGAGAAGGTTGGGGGAAGATTACCTCAGCGGCTAGGTATTCAAGAACGGCGGCCAAGTAGACCGGAGCTCCGGCACCAACACGTTCGGCGTATTTTCCGTTCTTCAGAAAACGAGCGATACGACCCACGGGGAACTGGAGACCGGCCTTGCTACTCCTCGAAGTCGACTTCTTAGCAACTCCAGATCCAAGAGTTTTTCCTCGACCCGCCATTGGTTAGTTCGAAGAGAGACAAAAGTCGATAATTCACAAGCGAGAAAGAAGAAACAGAGAGGGAAGCGTACGAAATATGCAGTGGACACGACGCTATTAAGAATTTATATACCGTAGAGACGCCTGAGTAAAGATCATCCAATAGAAAGCAATCACGCGGATCGACATGAGCGTCGTTGGATCAAATCAGATCGACGGTTTCTAATCGAGACTGTCAGACCCGCAACGTGGCCTTGCAAAAAAAAAATATATATACTAGAGTTATATAGCAAATTCGCGGGGCGGCGGTTTTTGGTGTTTGCGGGGCGGATTTAGACAAAATCACTATTCGACTTAAATTGGTATTTGTGGGATGGATTTGTACCCAAAAAAAAAACAAAAATTTTGGTTACAAAAAAATAAAGCGGATTGAATAAGATATTAGCTAAAATGGTGGGGTTCAAATGCGGATTTAGTTTGTTGTTTTTTGTGTAACACTCTAAAATATTAAAAATATCTAGAATAAATTAATAATTAGTATAGTATATATGTAACTCTAGTATCTTAATTCGTATTAGGCCACTAACTAAAACTAAATATGTTAAATTTGTTAATGGCCTAATACGAATTAAGATTAATTGTTCTTTTGCTGATTTTGATTTTTTAGTTAGTTTTCAAAAATTATTTCACAGATCTTCATTTTATTATATTTTAATAGACCAATAAACATATATAATATACAACTTAAAAGGTGAGTATATGATAAATCCACAACTAAAAACATTTTATTATACAAAAAATGATAACAAATAAATAACTTATTTGTTAGAAAATTAATATCTGTTTTATAAAGTAAATATAATCTATTAATTATATATATATATATATATATATTTGCAAATGTTTCAGTATGAAATTTTATTTAGTTATTAATAACTTACCGGCGTAATTGCTACTATTTTTTTATTTGATTATTTCTCCTCGCATTTTTTACTTTTTTCTAATTTTAAATCGTCCGATGTGATTCGGTAAGTTTAGAGGATTATCCTCTCTTTTTATGATCTGAATAAATTTTACAATATGTTTGAAGAGAACAACGAACAAATTACAAATATATTTAAAAAATCGATAAATAAATTGGAGAAAGAAAAAACTATAAAAAAAACAAAGATTTAACGTAATGAAAGAATAAAGAAAAAATACAACAAGAGATAACTTATACATAGTTTTCAACTTTAACTAGGTGCGCGGTCCGTACCATGCGCGAACATGAGTAACATTTAGTTAAATCATGATTAAAATCACAATTCCTATCATATATTTG
>OVBE01013068.1:0-12965 GCA_900406425.1 Iberis pinnata
TGATGGGCATATGCACGAGTGATCTCTTCAACGATCTTTTGTTGAAGACTTTTTTTTTCTATTTCTGTTTACCAAAACGCAGCATTTTGGTTAATAGGTGACTTAATGTTAACAGTAACAGAGATTTAACAGGGTTAATTGCACTTAACGGTTGACTAATCGTGGGTTTAAAATGGCCGAGTCAACGAAAAGTTCGGGATTTAAATGGATTCGTAAAAAAATTTAGGATTTANTCTTACTAAGGAGTTCAGGATTTTATTGGCCAAAATTAGAAAATTCGGGATTTAAATGGCAGTGTTCCCTTATTAAATTTTAATCTTAATTTTTATAGAGAGAGAGAGAGAGAGAAAAAAATAAGAAATTCCTTGAAATACCATAAAGAAGTTCAAATTCTAAAAATATCATACACTCCCAAAAGTTCCAAAATACCATTAAATATTTTTCCCAAAAATAACACTAAAATAAAAAGTGAATTTTAAGGGTTTAGAATTTAAAATTTTGAATTTGAGTTCACTAAATAGAGTATAGAGTTTAGTTTTGAAGTGAGTAGGATTATCTCTTGGAGTTTTATGGTTTAAATTTAAAGTTTAAAAATATTTCAAATTTGTGGTATTTTTTGAAAAATTTGTGGTATTTTTGAAACTTTTGAAAGTGTGTTGTGTGGTATTATTGGAATAAACTTAGATTTTTTGTGGTATTTTTGAAATCATGTGGACCCATGTAATAGGTGAATGTGATGTAGTGAAGGCGAGTTATGTATTTTTGGTTTATTGGTTTGGTTTGAGTAATTGCGAGTAATGTGGTTTTATGGTAAATTTTTTATTTGGTTTATAGAGTGTAGTGGTGTCAAATTGGTAGAGAAAAAGGAAAAAAAACCCTTATAATATTAGTTAATATATATATATATATATAATCACACGTATCAATTCTTAATTATTATAAAATTTTTGCTTCCGTATTCCAGACGCTTCCGCTTCTAATTCCATGCCGCTTAGTGTTATATAAAAATTTTCTTAGATAAATTTTATTATCTTAAAATGTAGCACATTCTAGTGGTGATATTGGTCCCACTAAGTGTCTTAGGCATCCAAGTTCAATTCCCTTAAAATGGGGGTTTAAGATGACAAAAATGTATTCTATTCTCATTAAAAAATATAGCCTATAAAATTCTAAAATAACTCTTGAAAATGTTTTAATGAATTGTATTAAGGCACATTTCTGTTTATATGACAACCAATTATCCGTCCAAAAAGTTACATGTCTCCACAAACCGTAACAAATTTTTATTTTAGTAAATGTCTCGTCTCCCAAAGACTATGCCACCCAAACAAAGGTTGATTGGATTTTATTCCATGAAAATATAGCAAACATTTGAAATATCGACCCCTAATTACTTTAGCGAAAGGTGTATTTGGATAACGATATCCAAGTGATTATTTTTTCTCTACGACTTTCTAGGTTGGAGACTCTTTGTTTCTCCTTCCGACTGAAGACGGTCTAGCTTCCTCTAATGGACGATGAACTTTGAAAGCAAATGCAAAAAATTTCACTTGAATCCCATATGCAACCTATTCGGTTGACGGTAGATACTCTTCGGCGTTTTGATCGAGACAATCGACTGAGCTTGGTGGTTCATGGTGTCCATCTTGACCTTCAAAACCTTTTAAAAAATACTCTCCCTCGCACATATCACTTGCATGATCGGGTACAAGAGCACATAAATGATGATGGTACGGTGAAATTTTTCTTCTCGGAGGAACATCACTTGCTTTCTTTATTGGAGTATGGTCCATGGACGTTTAAAGACTGAATGGTGGTGATGGATCGTTGGACCCGTCGACACTACCCAACCTACATGCAATATCTTTTATTTTGAGTCCAGATCTATGGATTACCAAATGGTTTCCGTACTAATCAAGTTGTTCAATACATCATGAAAGAACTGGGTAAGTGGGAGGGTACTCAAATTGTTGAGCCCACGAAAGAATCCAGAGCAAAGTTCTGAACATGCGTTAAAATCTCGATCACAAATCCCCTTTCATTTTTTTCCTTATCCAACTTGAAGAAGGGTATGAGCATCTCATTCTTCGCTTCATCTATGATCGTTTGCTACTTTTTTGTTGCTCGTGTGGCCTCCTATCTCAAGATGCATCTGCTGTCCATTATCCTTAGAGCCACCAACATGCTCTCTTCAAATACAAGCACCGCTCATTGCCTATCCTCATGACACTCAACCCCCTTTGCATGTTGTTGTTGATGCGACTCACACGGATCCCCATCCCTCAAGCCCTAATCATGGGAAAAGTGATACTGATTCCTTACAATACCAGTCTAAAAATCCTTCTACTACCATATATTCACTTTATCGGGCTTACTTCATAGATGATCCTATGACATACTCTCGACCTACTGATTTTCCTTTTCTGACATCCTTTCTCCATGAAGTAGGCCAATCTAGTGGAACTAGTTTTAATGGGCGAAAGCGTAAGGCTACTGATGAACCTATGATGCTATTCCCACTAGTCGACAGAAAATTATCCCTTCTCCTCCACAAGGTCCAATCAGTAAGGTGGATGCCACTCACCCACCCAAGGCATCATGATCACCATCCATTGGAATTGTCAAGGGCTAGGGAGCCCCTTGAAAATTCACTATCTTCAAGATAAAGTTTTATAAATCGGATTTCGTGCTCCTCTCTGAAACTAAGAAATATACTAGTTATTTTAATTGGCTAAGTAAACTAATCAGTTACTATAATTTGTAGTTCCTCCGGTTGGTCGAGGCGGGGGCCTAGCAATTTTTTCGACCAACTCTATCTTTTTTCGATTTGTTGGTACACCCTCTCCATCATATGTTTCTGCTCTGGTTATGTGTTCGAATGAACCTCCTTTCTATTTACATTACATTTACGATAATCATATCTATCGCTTAGAATACGTCAGTGGTCTTTCCTTTATAATCATTTCTCTTATGGCTCTTCCAGTGGAAATTCGAGACTTCCTCTGGATAATTTCAATGATATTATCAGTAATTCAGAGAAGAGTAGGGGTCAGAGAAGATGGGGGTCCCCCTCGCTCTGATTAATATTTTTGAGGGTTTGAAATTTTGTTTCTTCTCTGGGCCTGCATGACTTGAAGTTTATTGGGAATAAATTTACTTGGAGGGGTCAGAGACATACACACCTGGTTAAATTGATGATTAATTGTGCAATGGTAAATGCCAATTGGAACGATCTTTTTTCAAATGCAACTATCAGAGGTTTAAAATGGATTGTATCTGATCACATACCCCTGTTGGTCTATATTGGTGATCAAGCTCAATGCACACCCCGTTTATTCAGGTATGATGATCCCTGGAGCCTCTATCCAGAAATCTATTCCTTTATCTCTATTGTTTGGACATAGGATTGTATGAACTATCAACCGTTAGCATTTAGTAATTCTCTCTGTTGTGTGCGATATGCACTTTCCAAATGGCGTGCATCCCATACTACAAACTCTCGAGCTTAGATTAAACGAATATAGTCCCTCTTTCAAGCTGCTTATGAATCTGTTATCCAAATTATGCACTCATATCACCCCTAAAATTCGATTTGCTTTTTCAATATAGGATGGAAGTGGAATACTGGCATTCTAAAAGCAGAGTCTAATGGCTCCAATCTGTTGATCGAATTACCGCATTCTTCCATGCCAAAACAAAGTATAGGAGAGCTCACAACCACATAACTTTCCTTCATGATAATAATGGACATATTTGCTCAGATCTTGAGTCCATCAAACAGGTTGTTGTTGATTATTTCACTAAGTTATACTCCTCTAATTCTCCTGCTGATAGTCATCTTGTGCTTCAGTACATTACTCCTAAGGTCACTGGTGATATGAATGTTGAACTTATTAAAAATGTAACTAATGAGAAATTCAATGTTGCATTGTTTCAACTCTAGCGTGATAAAGCCCCAAGCTTTGATGGACTAGGTGTAGGTTTCTTCTGTGATCATTGGCCTACTCTAAAACAAGGTGTGTTAGACTTTGTTCATTATTTCTTTGATCTTGGCATTATGGACCAACATTTAAATCATACGCACATTTGTTTAATACCTAAGTATGATCACCCTACTACAGTTAAAAGACTTTCGACCCATTATTTTAATCAATGTTGCTTACAAAATTATTTCTAAAATCCTAGCAAATCGACTCAAACAATGGCTTCCTTTGATTATTTTTAAAAACCAGTCCGCTTTTATATCCACTAGACTTATCACTAATAATATCCTACTTTCTCATGAATTGTTGCACTCCCTTACTAAGCGTAATTTGCAAATTCCCTATATGGCATGTAAATTGGATATTTGTAAAGCGTTTTAGAGGGTTGGTTGAGATTATTTGTCTAGTCTCATGGAAAAGTTAGGCTTTCACCATAAGTGGATATCTTGGATTATGCGATGAATTAACGCCATTTCTTATTCATTTCTAGTTAATGGGGGTCCCATAGGTAACATTGTGCCACACAAGGGTTTACGACATGGAGATCCTATCTCGCCTTATCTTTATCTTTTGTGTACTGAGGGTCTCTCTGCCATCCTTAACCATTATAATAGCATATAATTTTTGCACGACTTTAAATCTTCTCGTTCTAGTCCACCAATCTCCTACCTCTTTTTTGTAGATGACTCTCTTATATTCTGTCGGGCAATAGAGGAAGAAAGCACTCGATTGAAACAAGCCTTAGCGCTCTATGCTTCTGTCTCTGGTCAGTTTGTAAACTTTTTTAAAATTTTCTATTAAGTTTGGCCGTGGGGTTTCTGAACATACAAAAGCAACACTCTGCTCTATTCTTACTATCACAAACGCCTCCGGTTTTGGTAAGTACTTGGGAGTCCCTAGTATTATTAATCATAATCTCAACTCCACTTTCTCTTATATCCTCAATTGGGTACATTGCCCGATCGGGTAAAATCGCCTGTTTTCTGTCCAAGACAACTGCTCGATCGGGCACAAGGTGTGCCTGATTGGGAAAAGGTTGCTCGATCGGGCAAAGTTGATCGGGCAGATTTCTCTGCATCAATTTCTAGATTTTTAAAATCTGCATCTTCTTCAAAATTCCTAGCTTGTTCTTCTAAATTCCCAACCAAAGTCTTGCAATACCCCTTTGGATTCTCCTCAGCTTTCCCAGGAAATACACCAGCTTGTCTCTTCATAGCTTCAGAAGTCTGAGCAACTTGCACATCCTAATGCTTCACATGAGTTGATAATGCATCAAACTTTTGACTTAGCTCTTTCACTTCTCCTTGGATCAATGTTTGGAACTGTTGTTGTCCTTCCAACAATTGCTTAAACATCATCTCAACTGAATTACTTGGTTGAGGTTGAGCTTGTAGAAATACAAGCTGAGAGGTTTGTTGAAAACCGCATATATTAGAATTCTGCACAAATGGTTTATGCTGTTGTGGGTAGTGTTGATCTTGGGGGTTCTCGACATTGGTATTTATCCAAGACAAGTTGGGATGAGTCTTGTTAAAACCTTGATTATAACCTTGATTGTACACCCTTTGACCTTGAGCATTGATGTAACTCACTTCCTTCTCAACTTCACTAGTATTCTGTTCTTGAACTGCAAAGCAATTAACTTCAAAATCATCTACAGAACTGACATGTTTCTGAGTTTGACCCTTTAGAAGCTGATTGATTAGTCCTTTCATCTCTGAGAATTCTTCTTTCAGCTCTGAGATCTCTGAGTTAGCATCTAATACCGGAACCTTTGTTCGATGATCAAACTCTGGGCAATGATTGCTATTACTAGCTGTCAGATTCTCTATCAAACGATATGCATCAAGAACAGGCTTCTGCATAAAGTCTTCATCGCTGTATCTAAGGACAACTGACATTTCTGTTCAATTCCTCTGTAAAAAGTATTGAGGAGACTTACATCTGAGAAACCGTGATGTGGACAATCACGAAGCAACTCTTTGAATCGTTCCCAAGATTTATAGAATGATTCTACATGGGCTTGAGCAAAAGCAGAGATCTTGTTCTTTAAGGCATTAGTCCTAGTAGTAGTGAAGAACTGGTTTATAAACCTGGCTTTGCAGTCAGCCCAGGTTACTATAGATCCTGCAGGTAGAGACTTCAACCAACAAAGTGCTCTTTCGGCTAATGTATGACTGAACAAACTGCAGTGCATGAAATCGCTGGTTACTCCATTGAGTTTGATAGTACTGCATATATCCTCAAAAGTGTCAATATGATTCATTGGGTGCTCGTTAGGTAAACCACTGAATTGGTTGTAACGAATCATTTGAACAAGTGAAATAAGGAATTGGTATTCCCTTCGCTGAGGTTGACTGGGTTAGATGGGATTCCTATTAGCAGAGTATGCTTGAGGGTTTTTGTATGAACTAACTAGAGGAGGGTTCTGACTATTGAGAATATGAACTCTCTCCGGATCACCATATAAAACAAAATTCCTTGCATCTACGTTCTGAGGGTTTTGAGCTTGGTTGTCAGCAGCTCTTTGTTGGCCTTGTGGCACTTGATTGCCGTTATCACCACCTTGTCCTTGGTTAATGAGTTGATTGAGTCCGAGAACAGGAGGATCGTCTTGACCTTGGGGTCCGTCCGGAATGACTTGATCAACGTTTCCAGCCATTTTACTAGATGAGCTTTCGTCTTTCTTGGTCTTTCGGTTTGAGCGTTCTATTCTCAAGTTCTAAATTACTGAGGCTTAGAAAATCAGAGGATTTGTTAGATCTTCTGAGCATACTCCTGTAAAACAAAAACAAGCAAAAGAGAATGAGATGAGTCCTAAAAATAAAAAATTTAGAGGAGATTCTAATAAGAAACTAGAAAGGCACAATTGGTCCTCGGCAGCGACGTCAAAATTCTGCTAGGTTAAGAATTTAATCCTAAACTAGTACTGCAGAGAACAGTTCAATGTAGCATAGCAAAGAGTATCGAATCCACATAGACCAGAATAGTACACGTAGTTTTAGTTTAAAATCTAGCTAAAGCAGGAATAATAAGGTTGATTATGATCAAAACCATAAATTAAAACGATTTAAACTTATAAAATAAAAGCATCAGGCATCAAGGAAACCACATGTAATCAGGATTGAAAGTCAATTTATCATGCAGAGATTTTCTTTGAAAATAGTTCTCAACATGAAAGACATATATAGAATAATCTCCTCTCGGAGTATTAAACCATATGCTCAAATTATCAGAGACAAAATCTCGCCGTCTTTTAAACAATTTGATCATGCATTACAGTTCAGATTCAATTTTTCATAAGTAATCAAGACAATACTTTTGCAAGCAAAATCACTTATTCAACTAGACTAGATCCAACTTCTAAACCAAATCTCTTTGCGTTTATCAGTTTAATATCAATGAACTAGTTAGCTACTCTAATTCATGCATTAATAACAAGTCTAGACTAAGAACCTAACAATTATTATCCCCTTTTGACAAATCTAACAATCAAACCCTGAATTCCCTGGGAAAACCTAAGACCTAACCACCTAACCAGTGGACTACTCAAACATTAGCATGGAAACACAATTCAATATCAAAGAAGAACACATATTTGAATTAAATATATATATATATAAAAGGGTTCAGAAATCTTCTCCAAATACAGGTTGAATCTCCTCTCCCTCAGTAATTCTCTCAGAAATAAAATAAAGCTTAGTTCTAAAGGCCTAAAACACATTGTATTTATAGGCTAAAAAAGTAAAATAATAAAATATGGAAAATTTGATAGGCTTGAGGACTTTATTTGCAAAATTTGGAAAACTTCTTTTCTTCTCGGGAGATGTGCTCGATCGGGCACATGGTTGCCCGATCGAGCATATCATAAAATTTCTCGAGACATGCTTCTTTGCCCGATCGATCTTGATCTCCGGATTTTTCCAGGAGCATTTTCCCGATCGAGCAACTATGTTGCCCGATCGTGCAACTCATAGAACATTTGCTCGATCAATCCTTATTGTGCTCGATCGAGCACTTGTGTCTGGAACTTTTGAAATCTTCTGAAAACTCCTGAAATGCATCGTTTTGCTCCGACTCGACCCGAACACCTAGAAACCTGAAATTCTACCAAATACGCAAGGAAAACACTCAGAATAATGCATAATAAGAAACATAAATGCCCACTATAATGCATTAAAACTGAGTAATATCATACATCAAAGGATAGATAATTGGTATTCTAAATTTTTATCCCATGCTGGTAAAGATATGCTTGTTATAGGCAGTTGCTACAAGTCTTCTCGCTTATGGTATGTTCTCAAGTCAATCTTAACATTAATCAAAATCAGTCGCATTATATATCAAAATCACTCGCAACATATAGGAGAACACGACGAGGGCCAATACGATTCTGACGAAGACGATTTCAGAGAAAACGACGAGGGTGAAAACTACGGAAACAAAAATATTTTTTATTTAGAGATTTACTCCGTGTAAAATACTATAGTGTTTAAGAAGATTTTTTTTTTATGTAAAATGAAACTCAGACACAACATAAATAAAACTCATATGCAATAGAATCAAATTCAACCGCAACGGAAATCAAACTCGATCGTAATATAAATCAAACTCTACCACAGCATAAATCAAAGTCGTCCACAACAGAATCAAACTCATTCGCAACATATATCAAAGAGAACCAATCGCAACTTACCAGAAATTTCTACGAGGGTTCACAATAGGATCTCGACGATGACAATTTCAGAAAATACGACGAGCCCGATAACTAGGTCACTAAACCGTGTCTCTTTTCTTAGTTAGAGTAAATAGCAGGGTTTTCAAGAAATTTGATATGTAAAAGGTTTTAATGACGTGGAATACGTTTTAGTGACGTGGAATACGGTTCAGTGACGTGGATTTGTTAATTATAAATTAACCAAATTACGAGAAAACTAAGCAAGTGAGTGGATCGTAATTTATAAAGGTTCAAAAAACACTCTAGTCATTTTTAAAAGATGTATGGTATTCTAGTCATTTTTGAATTTTTCTATGATATTTGAGTGATTTTCTCTTTTTTAACCATTTCCATTTTTTTGTTCTTATGGTCAAACTTTGAACTTTGAAATATAGGAATTATGAAATTTACTTATATAGTCGTTATCTTCCTAATAGGTCCGGATTCTATTCCCATTTGATTTGTTTTGTGATTTGCTACGCTTTGCTCATCCTTATCGTCTTTTCTGAAACAACATCAACAATTATTTTTTTTCTTTCCTTTTGTTTTGCCTTTTGCCTCTTTTCTCCGCAATCAGTTTCTTCTTCGAATATAATCTTGGAAACTGATAACCTGAGCGTTTCTTTTCACTCTCACCAAACCTTCTCAGGTCGATTATGTTTCCTGGTTGCTTTGTTTTATTTAAAAGCTCAATTCAAATTGGTTGGTGGGTTTACATTTAGTTTTTGTTATGTCCATCGAAAAGAAACAAAATATCTCTTGTGTAAATTGGTTTGTGAAAAATTATATACTTTGTGATGGGTTTATGTGACAGCGTTAACCGGTCACTAACCCGGTTCAATTATCAGATTTTTAATTTGTGTCCAAATTAGTAATTTTGTGGTTTATCCTTCTTTTTATCTAACTCTATATGTAAGGCTTTTGTGCCCTTTTTCAGAAATCAATCAATCATAACAACAAATATTATCTCTTTTCTATCTCTGTAATTGATCATCACCTTCATCCACCATTGTTACTTGTTCTTCGAGATGAGTGTCTAATATCCTTTCATCTCTTGAGCTAGTTTCATCTTGATCGCTTCGGATTCAAGGAATCCTTGAGATCAGGAACTTATCATCACTTAAACTGTCTCATTACTATCAGAGCTCAACGAGTCTCGGATCTAAAATCATGGAAGATATTGAAGAAGAACAGTTGATCTTAGAAATGCATAAAAAACTGGATAAGCTTTCGCGAAAGCTAGATGGTATATCTGACAGAATATCAAACGCATTCTCAACGACAGTGTTTGAGTCATCGTTTGCGGCATTATCTAGATCTATCTCTGAAGCTTTTGATCTTCCTCATACACTTCAAGGATCGGTCCAATCTCTATTACCACCACCCATCCACGAGTCGACATCTCCGTCGATCATTCCGGCGACATCGTGATAAGTATGATGCTACACACCCTCCAATTCTCTATCAATACAGGAGAAGGAACAAGACTAACAAGGCTTAGAAGGCCTTGAGGAGAAGTTGGAGAAGTTTTTGGAAGAAGTAAGTATCGGACCTTGTCTTGGCAAGTGGGCTTAGGCAAGAAGAATTCAAGAAGATCCACTAAGCACTAGGAGTATATATATGTAATAGGAAATAATGAGAGAAGTATCTTTTTGTAATTGGTGAGTATTGTAAGGTGAGGTAGAAGGGGAGAGACTCCTTTTGTTCTCTCAGGGATTGATATTGTTACCTTTGAGCATTATCNATAATGAGAGAAGTATCTTTTTGTAATTGGTGAGTATTGTAAGGTGAGGTAGGAGGGGAGAGACTCCTTTTGTTCTCTCAGGGATTGATATTGTTACCTTTGAGCATTATCAGTATTTGAAAGTTTTTCTTATTTTCTGAATCTGTTTCTTTTATTGAGTTATTGAAATCTGTTTCTATCACATCGCTACCATCAACTCCACCACTACCATCACTTCAACCTCGTAATCATCCCGTTTTGGAGGTTGAGAAAGATGAAGTTAAAACAGCAACCGAAGAGAATCCATCTCAGAGGCAAAACGTCGAGCATGTGGTGAGCGCAGTTTCTTTTGAAACTTTTAGTTGTGAGAATGTGTCTGACCAAAACTTCATATTCGAAGACACTCCAGTCAAGAGAAATTACCATAAGGTTCGAAAACGACAATTTCACAAGAACGATTCTGTTTGTCCAACTAAGATCAATCCACATCTCCACGTTAATGGGATTGCTAAGAACCATTGTAAGCTACCTTGTGATCACTTTTTAATTAATGTATCTCGATCACATAATCCATTAGATCCTCTTAGCCCTGATGATCTGGTAACGGTGGGATTTGAAAGAGATGCATTGGAGCGAATGAAATTCATTATGGCTCCTAGAGAGTTGAGAAATGATGAATTATACGTTAAAGCTGATAAAAAGAGAGTAACAGACAACAAGTTCCAAGTCACAATTTGCCATGTGGCTAGTAAAGTGTGGGTTCCTCCACTAATACAAGGTTCTTTTAATGAAGAATTGTTCAAGAAATTACAAAGGGGTTTTGCTGAATCCATGTCTCAGGTTGGTTTTTCACTATCTGACAATTATCAAGAGGGTTCAACAACATTGATCAAGTCACAAAATGATGTTGAGTTCTCTTTATCAAAAATGGTTGTATGGACCTCAAGAGAAGATGACATCGAAGGGGAACGTTTTCTTTATTTCCGTTGGAGTGATCGTGTATGGGAGCCGGGTGGGTTGTCAACCAACTTAGGTCTATCCATAGATTTGAGTAAGAATAGGAAAGATGCTTTGAACTCCCCACTGTCAAGTTCTATGAGTGATGGTGCTCCAGAAACTGTCATTAGGAAAGGCAATCAGTTTCACTTCTCCATCTATAAGTGGCCTGATAAAAGGGTACATGTCAAGAGATTGAGCTCTATGGCAAAGGCTGAAGAGACATGTTTGCGGTCTATATCAGTTGTGAAAGCTAATAGAGATGAAGAAAGAGAAGGAGAAAGAGAAAGTGGTTTAGATGGTTTGAAAGATAACAAGAAAACTGCTTCTACTTGTCTCTTTATAAATGTAACCATGCTTGAGAAACACTTTGAGATCGGCCAATATGGGAAAAAGGAAGCTCTACTTTCTGTTTGATCTAAGTAGAGTTGATCACTTAAGTTTTGGAATGTCTTCTGTTGGTGATGTTAAGAAATGGAGAGTTTTAGAAACTAGACATGCTCATGGAAACAGAAGGGTGAACGTTAAGCAGAAAATAGAGCTTAGTGTTTGTAGAGGATGGTTTGCCTTGTGGATTGAAAATCACATTCTCTCACTCGCCGCCATAGGCTACTGTATTTTATCATCTTCAAGCGAGAATTACATAGTGGTTTTGTTGGATGATGCCAATGAAGTTGAATTTTCCAAGAGACTTTCTCTGCAACTTTTACATGTGTATAAGCGTCTTAGGAGTAATGTGTTTGAAACACATAATGATAATAAATCATTAAAGAGTGAGATACATGTGACAAAAGCCGGTGCTATCTGTAGCTTTGGAAACATGAGTTCTCTTGATGCAGTGGCTGGTTGGAATCCCATGTTTAATGGCTGTGATATCTTATTTCAGACAAGTGTCATTGAAGTCATCTCACAACCACATCCTGTTTACACATCTCATCTCCAAATTGGATTTGATATTTTTGTGGTCCCTTACAAGATCACCGAGTTTGTGAATGGTCTTAAATACTTGCTCTTTAGGATGAAGAAGAATCAAAATTCTGAAACTAGTGGAGACTGTTCGTTTTTGGTGTTTCAGACAACAATTGAAGTTCGCTCCCATATACTGGTACTTCCCAATCTCTTTGAATTGGTCAATGCTCTTAAGTACGTGTTGAATATTTTTCATGTTCTTACTATAAGGACTAATGCTCTCATAGTAGCTAAGAACAGAATTGAAAACACTGGTTGGCTACAAAATTTTGTCGAGTTAATCTTCATTACTAGAATTAGTTCTCAAGTGTGGCACGGTTGGAAGAAGAAGACAGAGATCATGAAAACAGTGTTAAAACTTACAACGTTGTATTTGATTATGCATAACCACACTGTTTGGGATTGCCATAAACAAGGGGAAGGAGTTCAAACTCACAAATTTATGGCTTGCTTTGTTTTGATGTCTAGTGGTTTCATTGATAAGGAAATAGACATTGGGCACGGATTTTTTATCGAGCCGGCTGGTAATCTCAAAGAACTTTGTGTTTATGGAGTGTTTCATCTTCAAAGACCACCT
>OVBE01013069.1:0-12964 GCA_900406425.1 Iberis pinnata
GAATAATTCTCTAATTTATGGACATCCTTTTAATATCCGAGATTCAAGATTCAATTTGTCTGGATCTAAAATCTAACTCGAATCCACCCAGATATGCTCTAAAAATTCGTAAATATTAGTAAAAATTTTGGATATTCAAGTTTTCCAAATATCCAAAAATTTTCGGAACGAAGCAAATCGAATATTAACTATCTGGTAGCAGAACAAAGCAGATCACAAATACTGTAATTGTTTTGGATATCCGCTCTGTACTAACTCCTACCTATCTTACAACTATATATGGTCCAACCCAACCATATATATTTTTTATGTGACAAAAAAAGACAAGTTTATATATTGGGCTCCATGTATATTTTATTATTGCGTAGCAAATACGTTTCGATAGGAAGTTTAAAGTAAACAGAAAAAGCCAAAACATTATTTCAATTTTTTTGAAGAAAATATATGTACATAAAAAAAAATATTTATTATGACCTATAATATTTCCACAAAGAACTATATATATAACTGGGAGTTCTTTTCCCACGTAGTGTACGCATCATCCAAAATATATTTAAAAATTATTAAAACATAATTTAAATATTTAACTAATTCATTCATACAAACAATTATTATATTTGATATTTTACTGAAATATATATATATATGGGGTGTCACGTGAATCCACATTGACCAACATAGATTTTCCATTGGGTCCGACTTTGAGTATAAGCAAACCAAATACTATTAAATAAAATTTTCGGTCCTTAATTAAAAAAAGATTTATTTTAGAAAGTGTTATTGATTTTATGATTTGGATGGATTTGGAAGAATTTCTAAATCCAAAAATTTTAAAGCCTAATAAATGGATTTTAGTTGATTTCGAAATATTATTAGTGAATTTCAAAAATTATTAGTGTATAATATTTAGAATTATTAAAAGTTAGCTTCAGACTAATAGTATTTTGAAATCCACTAATAATATTTAGTGGATTTCAAAATGTTTAAAAGCCTAACACGTTAAACTATGATACAAAAACAAAATGATCAATCTTATCTATATATCTATATATAGAAAAAAGCATCATGAGAAGTCTGAAGCTAACTTGAACAAAACACAACAACCAAACAACCCCATTTCTTAGCAATCACAAACATATTACATCATAAATATATATATTTGCAACTAAAAACAACGAGAAGGCATATAAACTCACAATCGGAACCATAGAATCACAATCCTACGCATTTGTGTAATATGTAATCGTAGGATTGTGGGTTTTGGTCGAACAATTAAAGTATGGACAGATAACTGGTTACCAGGGGATCTTAACCGTCCCCCAAAATCTAGGGTTCCTTTGTCAAACCCGGATTTATCAGTGGCATATTTATTGAGTCCTAACACTAATACGTGGAATCGTCTATTAGTTGAAAGTCTAATAGCTCCACCGGACGTGGAAGCCGTAATGAATATTAGGCCTTCGAAAATGGCCGAGGATGACTTTTGCTGGAGGTATACAAAAACAGGTCAATATACGGTTAAATCATGTTATCGCTTCTTGATAGATAATGATGTGTTGTCTTCACATTTGATTCAAGAACCCTCCTTTAACCCGCTGAAGGAGAGAATCTGGAAGTTGTCTGCTCCGGCTAAACTCAAGATGTTCATATGGAAAGTGGTCTCAGGTGCTGTTCATGTATATGATCGAATACAATCAAGGAAAATTCAGGTTGATTCTGTTTGTCCACAATATGGGTCACTAGGTGAATCAATTAATCATGTTCTGTTTACATGTTCACATGCTCGACAATGTTGGGCTCTCGCAAATATTTCGTTTGATGATGGGAATTCACCCTTGCTGAATTTATTTGACAATCTTCATTACCTTTTACTGAGAGGATCTGCAGTCGAAAGAAGGGATGATTCAATCTCCATCTTCGTCTGGCTTATCTGGTTTATTTGGAAAGCGCGTAATGCGGTTGTTTACCGGGGGCTATCTCAAACTCCGCTTGAAATTGTTCAATTGGCACAAAAGGAGTCCAAAGAATGGTTTGTGGTAAATGAACAATACAAAATGAAATTATATTAATACTTTTTATATAATTTTAATTTTATTAATATCCGCGCAGGCACAAATAAATAAACTAGTACTAAATAAAAGTATTAAATTATCAAAAAAATTAAAATAAAATAAATTAGTATATATATTATAATATTAAACTACGAAATGCACGGGTCGACTTCTAGTAATACTAAATATACAACTTGTTTGCTTTAATTTTATAAGATAACACCAAATGTACAACTTGTTTGATTAAATCTTAGAAAATAACATTAATAATCTTAGAAAATTATACTAAATATGCAACTTGTTTTGGTTTAACTTTATATATAAAGAGTGTAGTTGAGAGCTTCATTGAATAGTCTCCAACTTATCTTCTCAGTCTCTTAAATAATTGTCATTGACTTCCATTGCTCTTTAAATCTCCATTTGTTCTCTTTTTCTTCTTTATCCCTCTCTCTTTGCAGCAATGGGAGGTTGTTTAACTGTAAATATACCATGTGATCCAGTCTATAAGTCCATAAGTACTAGAGTGAGTTATATTCACAATCTCTCCGAAAATGTAAAGTCTCTTGAGCAAGCCAGTGAAGCACTCAAGGCGAAAGGAGTTGACGTACAAGGAAGGGTAGATAGAGAAGAATTCAATGGGCATCATCAAAGACTTTCTCAAGTCCAGGTATGGCTTACGAGTATCCTAACTATCGAACAACAAATTAGTGATCTTCTTACAATTAGTAAGCGCGAGCTACAAAGGTTGTGTTTCTGTGGATTTTGCTCAAAAAATATAGGATTGAGATATCGTTATGGGAAAAAAGTTATCATGATGTTGAAGGAGGTTGAAGGACTTAGTTCTCAGGGAGAATTTGATGTGGTAACTAAGGCAACAAGAATAGCTGAGGTTGATGAGATGCCTATTCAGCCCATAATTCTTGGTCATGAAACGATGATCACAAAGGTATGGAACCGTCTCATGGAAGAAAAAGTGGGGATTGTGGGTTTGTATGGTATGGGTGGAGTAGGGAAAACCACTCTTCTCACGCAGATAAACAATGAATTTTCTAAAAGAGCTGGTGAATTTGATCTTGTAATATGGGTTGTGGTGTCTAGTAATGCAAAAGTCCATAACATTCAAGAAAGCATTGCGAAGAAACTAGGCCTTAAGGGAAACGGATGGGGAAAGAAAGACGAAAAGGAAAAAGCTCTTGATATCCACAACGTTCTTAAGAGAAAGAAGTTTGTATTGTTGTTAGATGATATTTGGGAGAAAGTGAGCTTAAATGTAGTTGGTGTACCGAATCCAAACATAGAAAACGGATGCAAAGTAGCATTTACGACACGCTCTCGAGATGTATGTGGGCGGATGGGGGTTAGTGATCCAATTGAAGTGAGTTTTCTGAACCCAGAAAACGCATGGGAGTTGTTCAAAAAGAAAATCGGAGAAAATACATTAGGAAGCCACCCTGACATTCCCGAACTCGCAAAAAAAGTCGCTGAAAAATGCAAACGCTTACCATTGGCACTCAATGTCATCGGCGAAACTATGGCATCCAGAAATACAGTACAAGATTGGCATAGAGCAGTTTACGATTTGAAGACATATGCCAGAAGATTTTTAGGTGTTGAAGATGAGATTCTTCCTATTTTGAAATACAGCTATGATAATTTAAAAGGTGAGCAGTTGAAATCATGTTTCCTTTACTGTTCGTTATTTTCTGAAGATTATTCCATAAATAAAGAGGAATTGATAGAGATATGGATAAGTGAGGGATTCATAGATGAAACAGAAGGCAGAAAGTTTGGACTAAATCAAGGTTTTGAGATACTCGGGACCCTTGTCCGTGCGTGTTTGTTATTGGATGATGGTGAATTTGTAAGAATGCATGATGTGGTACGAGAGATGGCTATATGGATAGCCTCTGATCTCGAAGAGTGTAAAGAGAGATACATTGTACAAGCTGGTGTTGGGTTACGTGAAGAACCTAAAGTAAAGAACAGTAAGAACGTGAGAAAGATGTCGTTGATGGAAAATAAGATTGAAAAGTTATCTGAGAGCCTTGACTGTCCTGAACTAACAACTCTCCTCCTTCAAAATAACAAAGAATTGGCGACAATCTCCGGTGAATTCTTTCGGTGTATGCCTAAGTTGCTCGTTTTGGATTTATCAAGTAATTACAATCTCGGTGGATTGCGGCTACACATATCAGATTTGGTTTCTTTGAGATATCTTAACTTGTCGAGTACATATATAGAGAATCTACCTGTTGGGCTACATAAGCTGAAAATGTTGATACATTTGGATTTGGAGTACACAAAATTTGAGAGTTTACATGGGATATCAGATTTGTCGAGTTTGAGGACATTAAGACTACTACATTCTGGCGTGTACCTAGATGTGAGTCTAATGAAGGAGTTACAGCTTTTGGAACATTTAGAAGTCTTATCTGTAAGTATGTTATCAAGTTTGAGCGGAGAATTATTAAAATATCCCAGAGTAAGCAGATGTATTCAAAATTTACGTATAGAGGAGCATTCTGAAGAATCAACAAGAATATTAATTTTGCCAATTATGGATAATATCCGAAAATTGGGCATATATAAATGTGGAATGTTGGAGGTAAAGATAGAGAAGACACCATGGAACAAAACTCCAACAGATCTATGTTTCTCAAACCTCTCTAATGTCAGTATAGAAAAGTGTAATGATGTAAAGGATTTGACGTGGTTGTTGTTCGCTCCAAACCTTGTTCGGATTGTGCTTCGTGACTTAGAGAAACTAGAAGAGATAATAAACAAAAAGAAAGCTGCGAGTTTTGTAAAGGACAAGCCATGTAATATCCCTCCTTTCCAGAAACTACAATTCTTAGAATTAAGAGAATTGCCTGAACTGAAGAGCATCTACTGGAAGGTTTTGTCTTTTCCGCGTTTAGACACTCTACACATAGACGGTGATTGCAAGAAACTGAGAAAGCTTCCACTGGATTCTAAAAGCGTCAACAATGTTGAAGAATTTGTCATAGCTTGCAAAGATGAAGAATGGATAAAAGGGATTAAATGGGAAGACGAAGCTACACGACAACGTTTATTGCCTTCAATTAAGCTTGAGGTAGCCCTTTAATGACCCAATATATCTTTCAGTTTCTCTCTCTTTTTTTCTTCTTCTCGGTTTTGCATTTCTTCTACCTCTGTTTCTTTTTTCATCTCTTTTTGTTCTGAACTGTTCTTTGAATTTGGCCTTCTTCTATATTTGTTTCTCTCTCTTTTTTCTTCTCGTTTTGTTCTTTGAATTTGCCCCTTATATTTGTAATATTTTAAAAAATGTGATTGTTGTTTGTTTGAATTGATTGATATATATTTCTTATATATTAGTTTGTGTCGGCGACAAAATAAAAAAAAGTAAAATAAAATACTAGTTTATGTTTTTTATGTGCCTCTTTGAGAAATGAATTTCGTTCACTATTAATTTCGGGTAGATTAGGAAAGACTCGCAAGACCAATTTTGGTCGGGCTGCAGATCGGCTCGGGTTTTGATATCATGTAAGGATTTTGAGCTTCCAATTTAAAACTAAATGGTTATACGTTGATTAACTCATATCTCTTATATATATTAATTTACATATTTTTATGTTTATGATGTGAGATATTATATCTCAAATGCTTTTAAACGATTAATAATCCGTAGCAGAATAAAAAGTAAATTTTTTTTGTTAATGGTATATGAGCCAAGGAGACTTATATTATCATAAAAATATATATGAAATTTTGACTATGTGTGGTCTTTGAAAGAGGATTTTCCATAGAATCCATGTTTAATCAAGTACGTGTTCAATGTTAGTCCTGAAATTTTAAAGACTTTAATCTAAAATGAAAAAATAAGTTGAATATATATACATATCTCCTATATATATATTAATGACTCGTTCGCTTAACAAAATGACTTTAAAACTTAAAGAAGTTCGTAAGCACGCATTTATTTTGTTTATGCTAATAACCGACTCCGTACGTGTTTTATGGATCCCAAGAAAAGATTCGGCATCGACCTGTTAGACCTGGTCCAACGTAAACTTTTTAGCGTATCTTAAAAGAAAATAATAATAAAAAATGATAGAAGTTTCGGAGTCGTTTCTTCGTTTATAACTTTGGGGACCGGTTCTGAGACGTCAGGTGGCAGTCTCCAATTGGAGACTTCTTTTTTTTCAGCTGTTGAATTGTTTTTTTTTATGATTTTTTTTGTAGGGCTAGACTTTCGAGTATTCAGTTCGGTTTCGGTTCTTCGGATCCTAAATTTGAATATTCAATTGATACCTTTTGGTTCCAATTCGGTTTGGTTCCAATTCGGTTCTTGTCGGTTCGAATACCCAATTGACACTTTTCTAATATTCGGTTTGGTTCCAATTCGGTTCTTGTCGGTTCCGGGTCGGTTCGGTTCTATTTTTTTTATTCATGATTTTTTGTAGGGCTGAGCTTTCGGGTATTCGATTCGGTTCCGGTTCTTGTCGAATACCCAATTAAAAATTTTAAAATTGTTTTTAAGAACCCCTTTAAAGATCTATCAATGGAGGATAAAACATATTAAATGAGATCGCGCGGAACGCGTCCGAGATTCGCGGAGCAAATCGAGGCGAAAAATCTGGGAGTCGTTTTATACTCGGTCAATCACGCGAACTGGAGAGATATTTTGATCCGAAATTAATTTCGGTTCAAGTTGTGGTTCGGTTAAATTTTAGTCAATCGAACCAACATCATATTTATTTTTGGGCCGGAAATCCATAGAAATTTTCTCCAAAAAGAATATATCTTGTAGGACTAGGACTGGGTCTGAGACATTCTCCAACGATCCGGGTCGCGTCGGTCGGTCGGCGGCGGCGCGCACGTGTGGGTGGTCCATCTCTCTGCAATACACCATAGTGTACCCAATTCAATTGAACATAAGCATGCACTCTTCCATATATATACTAGTGGAAAAATGTGTTTCCTAGCAATGTGGAATAAAAACCACTTAATGAGTTTAGTCAACACTAAGTCAACAGTTTTGTGTTTATGCATGTTTAAGTTGATCTCTTTCCATTTCTCATTCAAAATGCACTCACATTTGACAAATGAATATTCCATAATATAGTGCTCGTTACAAGGATTCTGATGCACTCATAATCCGGTCATTCCGGTGAAGACGTTTACCGGAGAACTCGCCGAAACATTGGTAAAATTCACTATCAAATAATTGAGTTCCAACAAGATTTTGACTATGTGTGGTCTTTGAAAGAGGATTTTCCAGAATCCATGTTTGATCAAGTACGTGTTCAAGGTTAGTTCTGAAATTTTAAAAATTGCAATCTAAAATGAAAAAATAACTTTAAAACTAACAAAAGTTCGTAAGGACGCATTATTTTGTTTATGCTAATAACAGACTCTATGTGTTCATGTGTTAAGGATCCTAAAAAACAGATTCTGCATCGACCTGTTAGGTTATATGTGTTCATGTGAAACATTTAGCTCTTTTGATGGAGGATATCAAACCCGTGCATTACTCAAGCGAGGTAAAAATAATCTCTTGTTTCGATATCTTTTAACATTAATACTAAATAATACAGATAATACTATACAAAAAACTGTATACTCACTCTGTTTCAGAATAGATGTCGTTTTAGAGTTTTGCGCATATATTAAGAAATCTTTGTTTTATGTAAGAACATCATTTAATATTATAAATCAACCAACAGAAAAAATTTTGCAATTATTTTATTGGTCAAAAAATTCAAAATCATTTAATTATGCATTGAAAACTTAAAACGACACTTTATGAAACAAAAATTTAACTCTAAAACGACACTTAAAGTGAAACGGATGGAGTATTTACCTAAAGCAATATTTTTAAAGAAAACTCTTCAAATTAATCTTTTTCCATACATGTAAAACGGAAGGGATCAACTTTTGAACGTAAACCACTAGCCCGATGTGGCGTTAGTGAAGTAACCCTTTTAGTTTTGCAATTAACATTTTATCTAAAGATGATGTTTTGAGTGTGTTAATGCAGATTCATTATGATACAAATGGTCCAGAGATTTGGGAAGATACACTTGGAAATGTTGATATATTTGTGATGGGTATTGGTAGTGGAGGCACAGTCTCTGGTGTTGGACAATATCTTAAAGAAAATTGCTTATTTGAGCTACATATTCATACTACTTACTCAGGTAACCCGACATTTTATTTAATTGCAGGAGATAACTCAATTTTTGATAAAATCGATTTTACCATTCGGTTATGAACAAACAAAAAAGTTGGAAAAAAAATAGACGAGAGAGAAAAAAATTCTCCAGTATTTACGAAAATGCCACCGCTTTTTTTTTAGGGGAAAAAAATATGCAAAATTTTCTAATGTATTTATTTGTGTTGCAGATTTGTTTTCACAGATTTGTTTATCGCATATTTTTTTGCATTGCAGATTTTTGTTCTTTTACAGATTTTTTGTCGTTGATTTTTTAATAACATTGCAGATTTTTTTTTCAGAGTTTTATGTACGTTGCAGATTTATTTACATTGCAGATTTGTTTTAAATTGCAGATTTTTTTTTTGCAGATTTTTTGTCGTTGATTTTTTAATAACATTGCAGATTTGTTACATTGCAGATTTGTTTTCGCATAGTTTTATGTACATTGCAAATTTATTTACATTGCACATTTGTTTTATATTGTAGATTTTTTTTACTGTAGATTTGTTTGTTTTCCTCGACGAGTTATCAGTTTCCAAAATTGCCAGAATAACCCCTTTAACCGCAGTTTTATTATAAATCTGCAATGGCCGCAGAATTTTTGCACACGTTACCGCATATTTTTTCTTACTCATCTGACCCTCACGTTACCGCATATTTTTTTGCCACATTTTTTTCTAAATCCTTTGACTGCAGATTTTCAAAAATCTGCAATACAACCTTGCAAATTTTTTGGTTGGTCAACGGAATAGTTTGACCGCTGTTTTTACATTGCAGAGCTGTTTCTCTAATGCAAAATTGTTTCTTTATTGCAGATTTGTTTTTACATTGTAGAGTTGTTTCTCTATTTCCATATATTTGTTTACTTGGTAAAAATATTCTAACTTTAAGTTTTATCCATTGTAGAGTTATTTCTACATTGTAGAATTATTTTTTAATGCAATTTTGTTTTTACATTGGAGAGTTGTTTGGTTTCTATTTTTTAATCGTTACCATATTTTTTGCATTTCTTAATCTTTTATTTAATGATTTATTTAGTACTTTTAGTATTTTATTATTTATAAAATACTAATTTATTAGACAATTACTCTCTGTGATAGATGAAACAATTACGGTAACGGATGAGGAGAAATACAAGCTCAAGTTTCTTGATTTCGTGCATGCATTCATCTCAATGTTTGAGTTCTTTGCTATCTCAATGTTTGATCAGAAAAGACTAAATTTTGTAAACACATTCAAATTTTGTTTCTAGAGGACATGTACCTAATCTTGAAGTAATTACTTGTAAAATTTTCTATACCGTATATTACTAATCCGACATTGAAACACAAACAAAACACACGACATAAGCTTGAGCTTTAATAACCAAGAAGCTTCTTAAAACCATTCTTCTGTTCTGCAGTTAATCTTGGTGGAAACTTGATATTGAACTTGATCCTTAAGTTCCCTTTCTTT
The DNA here is from genome assembly GCA_900406425.1 of Iberis pinnata. Classification (NCBI taxonomy): domain Eukaryota; kingdom Viridiplantae; phylum Streptophyta; class Magnoliopsida; order Brassicales; family Brassicaceae; genus Iberis; species Iberis pinnata. Next base: position 9,706 of record OVBE01013069.1, read on the forward strand.
GTCTGATCTTTCTGCAATGTTATTCTTTCTTTAGGCACCACTTCTTCGTCTTCCTTGGAACTCTCTCTATTACTGCTTCCTCGTGTGCAAGTTGGAAAGAATAATATCTAACTTTGTAGGTATGTCCATTACCTGAGATAATCTCAGCATATCGCCATGTCCCATAAGGTGCCTCTTCATTGCTAAACACCTCAACTCTACCTCTTTTCCTGAATCTCATGATAGTTCACTAGGACGACTTAATAGCTGCAAAAGACAATCTCTATAGGTTACTGTCATTTTCATTTGATTAGCAGTTTTTCAGTATCCACAATCATATACAAATTAAAACAAAGAGATCAAATAAAAATATGAACAAAACTTTTCAGGAGCTCGTTCAAAAGCCATTTCAACATACACGATATAATATGCCCTGAAAAACTCTACGTTTTCTTCTTCCAGTTTTTGCCATACTAATTCTCACAAGAAAGTTTTCAGAATTGGCAAAAAGTAGACATTAGGAAACTGCTTCAAAAGCTTACCTAAGGTCAGAACCGCTCTTGCGATTTTAAATTTTTCTAAAGGTCGCAATCTACAATGGAAAAATATGCCAAAATTGTAAAAAAATTTTAAAAATGGGCCGTTTTCTTAACTAAAAATTTTAAATTTGAAAAAGGGCCGCAAGCGCATGCTTGCTCTGCTTGGACCCAGGAACGGCTCTGCCTAAGGTTGTAAAACCAGGCTCAATTCTAGCACGATTCAAGAGGGTCTTCACAACCTCGTCTCTGTTCATGTACAACTGAAGAACACCTTTCTATCAAATTTTGGACCTACATCAAATCATTTTTACCCATCAAACTTACAAGGATCCGGAGCTAACTAAAGGGGAAGGTGGGGCATTAGTTTACTTTCAAGTTCAACATCTTGTCTTGAAACTTTCCTACCATCATTACTTGATACAGAACCAGAATCTTGTATAGGAACTGCTTCTTTTGTTTGATTTATTTTCTTTTCACCTTGAGTTGAAGATTGCAACTCCTGATGTTCTCTGTAATCCAAATAAAACATAAGACATTTTTTTAGTTTCACTTATAGCTACGACTTTGTTTACAGTCAACTTGAAGAATAAGTAGAGATAGTTGTTATAGACGAACCTGTTCGTTCTTCATTAGGGGCTATTTTCTTTTAACAACAATAGAATCTCTGTAGAGCTTAAGTTCTGTGCACACATGTGTCTGATGTTGACCAAAGACAAACCTGAATATATAATACATAGATTGTTAATTCAGCTTCTGATAAAAAAGAAAGATTAAAAAAAGACATTGCTAATGATAAGAAGCATGAAAAATGAGTGAGTTCATTAACAATTTTGTAATAGAAACATAATCTAAGTAATAATAAAATAATCCATAAAGTTACTTAAACCTAATACCTTCACCGCATTCTCTTATTACATAATCACATAAAAAGATCTCAAGCAATCCCAAAGACACAAACTTTAAACCATTACTGATACTCAAATAGGAGATAGTTAAATCAGGAATCTAAGAAACCAAAGCAGATTTAGGTGAATCTCTAGCGAATCTACAGAAAGTCATTTCTAAGATTACTACTGTTGGATATAGAATCAAAGATCCTATAAAGACACTGAATTGTTATGTCATGTTGTTTTATGGTTATGAATTTTTGGTGTAAAATTAATTAAAAATGGCAATTTTGTGATTATTTCAAAAATTTAAGTTTTTTCGACTTTTAACATAAAATGTTGAGTTAGTCTAGTCATATCTCTAATCAACGGTCAGGTAAGCAATTAAAGTTCAAAGTTAGGTCATTGTGACTAAATTTTTCATATCTTAAATCTAAAAATTCTAATGTCAAGGTGATTGATTTATGTTCTAATAAATCGTGTGAACATGTATTAAAAAGGGATATTACTTTTTTATCAATAATATCATGCAAATTGTAGATATATGGAGTGGAGCCTGCTGAAAGCAACATATTCAGCAATATACTCAATGGTGGTAAACCAGGTGAAAATTTTTGAATCTTTAATGCTTTTATTTGTCAGTCAAAGGAAAATCGAAGTTTTTGTGGTTGCTGATGTTGTAAAATTTGAACTTTTTGAGTTAGGTCCACATGCTATCACAGGGAATGGGGTTGGATTTAAACCAGATATCTTGGATATGGATGTTATGGAGAAAGTTCTTGAGGTAATTCACAAAGCTTTTTTATATGTTAGAGAGGAGGTTGTAGAAACAGTGATAGCAAGTAGAAAATTTTTTTGATGGTTAAAAAACTTATAATGTTTTGAGAAACATGTTAGTAGTGAAGATGCTATAAAGATGGCTAGAGAATTAGCATTGAAAGAAGGTCTCATGGTGAGTGATTTTGGAGATCAATAAGAGAACTAATTGTTGGTTTCTTGGTTTTAACAATGGAGATTTAACTTGTAGGTTGGGATATCGTCTGGTGCTAACACCGTGGCAGCGATTCGACTAGCGAAAATGCCAGAGAATAAAGGCAAACTCATTGTGGTAAGAGAGACGAAAATATGTTTTTCCCTCCTTTTTATAATAAGTGTCGTTTCAGAGTTTTGCACACGGATTAAGAAATTTTAGTTTTTCATAAAAAAACATTAAATGTTCTATATCAAGCAACATAAAAAATGCTACAATTATTCAATTGGCAAAAAATCAAACTCATTTAGTTTTTGCATTAAAAACCTAAAACGACATTTTTTATGAATGAAAAATTTAACTCTAAAACGAAATTTATTATGAAAAGGAAAAAGTATAAATTTTTTTGTCAACAACATTAATTATGCATTATGTACAACTAGATTATAAAATTTTCATTGTGTTATTTTATTTTGATTTATGCATGATATAATTTGAATGGAGAGTTTGAATATTGATATGTTTGTTTTATAGACAATTCATGCTAGCTTTGGAGAGAGATATTTGTCGTCTGTTCTATTTGATGAGCTGAGGAAAGAGGCAGAGGAGATGAAGCCAGTTTCAATTGACTGATTTGGTTTGATTTGATGAAGAAAAGTCTCTTTACTCAAATCTTATATTGGAGTTTAGGAGCAAAAGATTGTTAATGTTTTGTTTATATTGGTGTTATTCCAAAAAAAATAATTATGTTATGTCATGTCAAAATAATTCAAAATAATTGTTATCAATAAGTATAAATTTGGGAATAATGTGGGATATTGAAAAGTGAATTATGTTTTTGTCAAGAGAAAACTAATTATTCAAAAACATGTTGCCATATAAAG
>OVBE01013071.1:0-12963 GCA_900406425.1 Iberis pinnata
TGTGATAAATTAAACTCTTCCCTTCGGTCCCAAATAACCAAATCTTAAAGAGATTCTAATGGCTATCTCAATCTCCGGAGCTGTGCTTAGTGTGATGAGTTCTTCGTTTTTGAACAGCCGAGAAAAGCGAAGCGGCGTACTTTGGGGAGCTATGAGGGTTGGCCGGAAGAATGTGATCATTGAAAGTGAAACACAGCCAAAGAAGTCGTGGGTTCCCGCCGCCATCAAAGGTGATTCCGGCAACTCTAAGCTCGACCCCCAATGGCTCGACGATGCATCGTAAGTCTATTTTATGTAAATGTTGGAGATCGATTTAATAAATAATAACTCATATACTCTCCTAACATTGACAATTCTCATTATGAGTTCACATTTTCTTGTCTTTCATAATATAATCAGTTTGAAGTTACTTATTTATAAATACATAAATAAAACCTAGTTTGAAAAAAAAATTTCTCTAACTTTTTGATACATACTTCATCTGTATATCCATCCCATCAAAATTTATCAAATCTAACACGTAAATCTATAACTTAAACTGATATTAGGTAGTGTAAAAAGGTCTCTTTTCTAATTCAATATACATTTTAATTTTAGTATAATCTGCAATATGATCAATTTTATCTAGAGAACTTCCTTAAAATATAATTAAAAAGTGTTCAAATTTCAAAAATACCATATAATTACTTTTTTAAATACCACAAAATTTTAAAAGTTTAGAATTTAAATTTTTGTGTTTGGGTATACTAAATAGAGGTTAGGGTTTAGATTTAAAGGGGTAAAGTTTGGTTTTGACGGTTTAGGTTTTAAATCTATTTAAAATTTGTGTTATTTTTGAAATAAAAATAATTTTATGGTATTTTTAAAAAAATTATAGTATTTTTGAAATAAATTAAGAGGATGTGATAATTTTTATAACACATCCACTTTTTGTAATATTACAATTTTAGAGGATGAATACGTAATATAATGTCTCATATTACAGTTTTTTTTTAATTTGTCACAAAAATATAAATAAAAAAAAAGACAGAAAGCTTCGGAGTACGTGAAGGAAAAGGGAAGTGAAGTGGGACATGGATCTGCTGAGAGAGGAGAAGAGGTTAAAGACCATATAGAGAGAGCAAAAGACTTCATTGTTGAGAAAGCTGGTGAAGCAATAGACATTGTGGCTGAAAATGCTCATAAAGCTTCGGATTTTGTGACGGGGAAAGGCAAAGAGACGAAGAGAGAAGCTGTTTCAACGGCGGAGAAAGCAAAAGATCTCATTGTTGAAAAAGTCGGTGAAGCCAATGATACAGCCACAGATATGAGCAAGAAAACTACTAAGTACGTAGCAGAGAAGGCATCAGAGGCAAAAGATGCTTTATTGCCTCCCAAAACTTAATTAAGTATAGATTCTGTTGGATTTGAGCGTTTCGCATTCGTCATATGTATTTGGTTCAGAACCTTAACACAAATTCAATATAAAAAAATAAACTAGGTTTCTAAAAAGTAAAACAAATTTAACAACTATTCACCCAAAAATTTTAAATCATTTATTTAATAACACGTAATTTAAATTAAAAATAATAATAATAATAATTCTAACCAATAACCTCTACCAGAAAACTTTGAAATATAGGACATGATTGGTTATTGCTGTAGACCAAGTATAAGTTTTCTACAGCTAAATATATTTCTACAGCACTAAAGTGAAACCAATCAAGCTGTAGATTTCTTATTTTTTCTCAAAGCCAAATTCCAGTATTTTGGTTGTAGAAAGTCAATTTCTCAAACCACTTATCTTTTTGCTTTTCTTCTCTCCTCTCTCTTCTTTTCTTTTCTATTTCTACCCTTTTAATATTTTTAATATTAATATTAAAAATATAATATTTAATATAATATTTTATAATATTATCATATTATAAAATAATTTATAAAAATTTTGAATTATATATTTAGTTTAATATTTTAATTAAAAAATAAATTATATTTTTATAATACAATAATATTTAAATTTAATAAATTAAATTAAAATATTTTAATATTAAACAGTATATTTAAATAATTATTTTAATTAATATTAAAATATTCTTGTTGTATTAGTTTAAATTTAATATTAAAAGTAAAATTTAATATAACAAAACATTTATTGGGTTAAACCAAAACGCGATATGTTAACGCTTTAATAATTCAAAATCGCAAATAAGTGTTCTAAATCGCTTAAGGGTGAGAAATGATGAGAACGAATAGTTGGGGGGTCAGGTAAAGAGCAATCAAAGTTCAGGTGGGAAATTAAAGAGGTTCAAAGTCCAGAGGAAAAAAAATTGGATGTACAAAGTTGAGGGGGTTGAATAAAGAGCAAACTAAGTTCAGGTCGGAAATTAAAGAGCTCTAAAGTTTAGGGGGAAAAAAGTTCGATGGAAAGAGTTGAGGAGGGTTTATAAAGTCAGCCCTAAAAATAACCTACAGCACAAAGTTGTCCAATCATGCTTTCATTTTAAAAAGTTACAGCCAAAAATCTCACAGCAACAAAATCTAAAGCCACAACAACAAAACCTATAGCCAAATTTCTACAACGAAAAAATAAAAGTCACAGCTGCAACCAATCAGGCCCATAGGCATTTTTTCCAAGGACAATCATAACAATGCAACAAGAAGGATCATGCAAAGTTTTTGGTTTTGAGCTTTCTAATTTATATTAAATATCCCAAATTTGATATTGCTATGAACCCTAATTTTACGTTCTCACAATTCATTTTTTTTTTTTAACTCGAAACACTCTAACTAAAGTTAAAATAAAGGTTTCAAGATGGGCTCATAATTCAATTTGGGTTTTTGACACAAACACAGTTTATGAGCAGAATTAATGAATTTTTATAGTTTATGAGGCTCAACAGAGAAAATTTTTATATAAATTAGAAAAGTCAAAAGTTTGAGTGAAAAGGTGAGAAAGCTAAAATAAAGGGGGATGGGAATTCATCGACCCACATATTTTTCGAAAGTAAAACTTTTTTTTATGAAATTTTAAATTTATTGAACAGGGAAAAGAAACAAAGTTATATACAAAAGTTTATCGCTAGAAAGATAGATAAAAAGTTTGACTTATAGGTTTGATGTGTGTTCGGAGGTGTTTCGTTAAAACCTGATACTAGAAAACCCAGTGGGATAAAACTAGTATCAGGAAAAAGAGTACAGCCCCCGGAACACAACTTATAAGTCGTCAACAAGTAAGAAAACCTATAAGGGTGGAAAATTGTAGTAGACTATGCCGCCGGAGTGTGTTGATGGAGAGGCAATGTATGATGGCCCACGGTTGGGCTGGAATGTGGGTGAAGATTTTTCCAACAGTGGAGAAGACCATGGTGTCGAGAGTCAGGAGAGTAACAAAGGTTGGAGATGCGTCCCTGGATTGTGCGGATGATTTGTTTGGTGATGTAGGAAGGTGATCGAGTAGGTTGTGCATGGTTCCTTCCATTCTGTTCCCGCCATATGCTGTAAATTGTGGCCTAGAAACACAATTTGAGAAGTATGGCATCATGCGAGGAGAGGCTTCGGAGACGGAGTGAGCTCAGAGTTCGTGACCAGTCGGGGGTTATGCGTGCGAGTAAGATTGGAGTTGTGAGCTATGTCCATACTGTGTAGCTGAAGGGGCAAGCAAAAAAAGGTGGTCGCGTGTCTCATCGGGCTCACCACATAGGACACATGGTATAGGGTTTCCCCATCAACCTATTCGAGATCCTGTGTTTAACCTGTCAAGAATTGCAAGCCAAGAAACAAACACGTAACGAGGAACAAATTGTGGAAACCAAATAGAGGTATACCAAGGTTTGATAGGGTGTTGAGCACTTATCTGTTGCCAAGTGTGAGAGGCCGAGAATGAAGGCTGGTAGGTGTCTGGTCGATGACGCCAAAGAGCTACCTCACAATCACCGGTTTGTGCAGGTAGATGCTGGTCCGTTATTTGATCGTAGAGGGTGCGGTGTTGAGGTACCCGATATCGGCGAACTAACCAACGGTCTGAACTGGCAGCGTCTGCCACCAATTCATTTTGGCGAATACCTAGCTCTCTTATGCCCGCATCACCCGTAATGTTGAAACAAGGTCCGAGAGTGGACCAATCATCAAACCAGAACGATGTGGTGAGCCCATTCCCAATTGTAAACCATATGAAAGGATGTGCTTTGGGGAGGATTTTCAATAACTTCTGCCATAGCCATGATCCCCGGGTAGTTGTCAATAAGTCCCATAATGTTGAATCCCTTATAAGATAATGCTTTGTCTAGGTTGCCCATAGTGAACCTGTATTGGACACTAAACGCCAAATGAGAGAATGAGAGAAAACAAGTGATGTATCCTCTAACTTACGAATACCAAGACCTCCTGCGTTGAGTGGTGTGCACACATCAGCCTAAGCGACTTTGGCGTGATGGGGTGATGAAGGTGAACATGTCCATAAGAAACTACTACAAAGACTATCGATCTCGCGAAGGCAAAACCGCGGGAGACGGAAAGCGGATTGCCAAAAATTTACCGTACTTACGATAACCGATTTGATAAATTGTAGTCTACCGGCATAGGAGAGAAACTTTACAGCCCAAGAATTCATTTTACGTCGGATACGGTCAAGTAATGGGGAACAATATGCTCGAGTTAAACGCCGGGTGGTTAGTGGTAAACCGAGGTATCGTACGGGTAGGTGTTCTTGTCGAATGCCCATGGTGGCGACAGCGTGGTGCAAAGTTGTTATGGTTCGCCCCGCAATGAAAATCGAGGACTTGTGGACGTTGATATGAAGGCCCGATGCTTGTCCAAATAAGTGTAGGATATGCATTATGCCCGTCAAAGAAGTTGGGTCACCGTTAGTAAAAACAAGAATGTCATCCGCGAAACAAAGGTGAGTGAGCCCTATATCGCGGCATTGAGGATGATAACCAAGAGTACCTGGACGGGCTCCTACATTCAAAAGCAGAGAAAGGACATTGTTAGCAATGATATATAGATATGGGGATAAGACACAACCTTGGCGGAGTCCCCGCCAACTCGGGAAAAAAACCTGCGGGCTCTCCATTGACGGAGACCATAAAAGTCGCAGTGGAGATACAGAGATGGAGCCAATGAATATTTAAAGGTGGGAAACGCATGACCTGCATAACAGAGAGTAGAAAATCCCAATTAATAGTATCAAAAGCCTTGGCAATATCCAACTTTAAAGTGAAACGAGGAGAGATAGAGGGTTTGTGATAGTCCTTCACGATTTCGGTAGCCAGTATGACGTTCTCAAGTAGAAGACGACCCTTGATGAATGCGCTTTGGTTTGGTGCGATGAAGTCGGGCAAGATAATCTTTAGGCAGTTGGCCAAGATTTTTGAGATGGCCTTATAGATAACATTGCAGCACGAAATAGGACTATAGTCACGTATTGTCTCCTGACTGTCACCCTTAGGAATCAAAGAAAGCAAAATTGAGTTAATGCCACATGGTAAGAAACCGTAAATAAAGAAAGATTGAATTGCAGCACAAAAATCAGGTCCAATGATGGACCAAACTGATTTGTAGAACTCCGTAGTGTATTCATCGGGTCATGGTGCCTTGTTGGAGGGCATAGAGAAAAGAGTGTCTCTTATGTCGTTGGCTGCCACAGGTTGGCAAAGAGCTGAAGCGGCTGTTGGGGGACATCGGTAAGTTAGGAGATCATCGAGGTTCGAAATGGGCATCGAGGCTGGTTGCTGTTGTAAGAAGCTCTTGAAATGATAAGCTGCTGCCGCTTTAAGATATGCTTTGTCCGTAATCGTCTCGCCCGAATCCAAGAGTAGGCGTTTGATACTATTATGAGATTTCCGAGAGTTTTCCACGCGATGGAAGAAACCAGTGTTGTGATCTCCATTTCGCAACCATTGTATTCGAGATCGCTGCTGGTAGTAGATTTCCTCCGCTTGTGCAAGCTGGCACCAGCTAGTAGCGGCTTGCGATTCCAATGCCATGGTTCTGTATGTTGGATCTAAAAGAACCCGTTTCTGGCAAGTACAAAGATGAGCATAAGCAGCATGAGTTCTATTTGATAAGTCACCATAAACTGTAGAATTAAGAGTACGAATTTCAAACTTGAGAGATTTAAGTTTGAGATATAGAAACCGCAAAGCCATCCGAGAGATATAAATGGGCGGAGAGGAGGACCAGCTTGCGCGGACAACCTGCTGAAAAGAAGGGTGAGCAATCACGAAATTATTAAATTTAAAGGGTTTGTGCATAGTAAAAGATTGGTGAGAAAAGTGGATGACACATCGCGCATGGTCGGAGACACCATTAGCTTCGAAAATCAAGTAAGATTGCGGAAATTTCGAGAACCAAGAACGGTCAAGCTTTTTCCCAATGGGGTCATCTTGGCGATGATTCCACCATGTAAATCGAGGTCCAAGATAAGTCATATCCGTTAGGTCACAATGTGTGACAAAATCTTGGAATTGTAACATGCCAAAATGACGAGTGTCCGTGAGGTTTGAGTCTACCGAGGTTGCAAGAATCTCATTGAAGTCACCATAAATAAGACATGGAATAGGATGGGAGCCATATAGCCGACAACTTTCTTGAAGATCGCGCCAGAGGTGAATACGGTCAACCTGAAAGTTAGATGCATAAACACACGAAATCAGTACAATATCACCCGAAGATAAAGTAACAAGGACAGAGTTTAGCTGAGAAGTGATAAGAATCGGCGTGACGATGTCATCGTCACTCCATCAAACCTATATACGACCCAGCCTATGTGAGGAATAGTTGTGTAGAACTTGCCAACCAGGCATAGCAACCTGCACAATACGATCAAAATTTTCAGTTTGAACACGTGTTTCTAACAAACAACCAAATCGGTTTGATGGATTGAAGCTAATGTCTAACAGTATGTTGTTTAAGGGATTGATTAAAATCCCTTGTATTCCATGCAAATAAAGACATATCATTAGTGTCTCCGCAAGGAGACAAAAGATTGTTTCTTGGTGACATGTTTTGATAGCTTGCCTGAAGTGGCAATAGCCCCTTGGTATTGAGGTTGCGGTTTCACCCGAGATGCATGACGAACATTAGAGGCTGTTTATTTAGAAACTGTAGCTGTTAAGAGCTCGAAAACATCATCCATAATTTGACCCTCCTCATCCTCTTCTTCATCAATAACATTGTCTGCAAGGACTTGGAAACGGGACGGGGAGAGAATAAAGGTGATTGAGGACCGGAACCAGCGGTTTTTTGCTGGTGACTTGAGGCTTTGGTGTCGTGTGATGGTAGACCAATCATTTTTATTGGGCAAACCAGAGGGTACAGTGTGAGATGGTGGAATAGCAACAGAGCCGAACTTGGATAAAAGGGAGGATGATGGTGAAACTGTGTCATGAGCAACATATTCTATTGCTGGATCATTGAGTGAGACGTGTGCAAAGGTCTGTGCTGGAGAAACAGGTGAGATGTGAGAGAGTTCCTTTGCCAAGTCTGCGGGATTGGAAGTGGAACCTGTCAAAACAGAGTCAGAGGCAGTTAATGAGTGAATATGTAGGTCTGCTGGTAAATTAGAAGCAAGTGAGTGAAACATGGAATCAGGGGAGGTGTGATGCTGGTCTAAAGCGTGAGTGTGAACTGTAGTAGCTTGTGACTAGTTTTATGATTTTTTAAAAAATTGTAAATCATATTGGTTTAACATCTTTAATTTTAAAATCACTAGATTTCAAAATATCATGTTTTTTAAAGATTTCAGTCCAAATATTTTTTTTTTTTCTGAAACACTTCCAAATCCATTAAAATCCAAAATAAATGTTAAAATCCAATAATAAATTACCAAAGAAATAACAATAAATTTCATTTAATATTTACAAATCATTAATAGAATAACACATGATATGCAATTTCACATATATAGTTATTTATCCCATAATAATTTAACAATAAAATGGATTAATGACTAAAATAAAAGGTAAGAATAATATGTATTTTTACGTAGATATTTATTAATACAATATTTAGATTCTCAAATTTAATAATCTGTATATTATGATTTGTAAAATTGGAGTAAATTTTGCATTTTGTTATTAATAAACTGTAATTTGGACATAACAACAAAAAATATTTATGGCCAAAAATCATAAATCATTTATATCGTATATTACTTATTGAATCTTATTAGTTAATATAAATAAAATGTTTATTATTAGTTTTATTATATAATTTTTATTTTTATTTTCAGTAAAAAATAAGAAAAATAAAAAGTAGAGAATATAATATATATATATATATATATATATATATATATATATGTATATATAAATNTCTATTCAAGTGACAAAAAAAAGAAACTTTCCTATTCAAGATGATAAAAAATTTACAATAAATACATCAAAATAAGTTTATAATAAACTAAAAAACTCAAAAAGTTATAGAACTACCACGTAGGATTAAAAATTAAATAAAAATTTTAACAAATTGTAGAACTGTTACGTAGAACATAAATGGTTCTTTTTATTTTTTAATATAGTTAAGGTTATTGTATGTTACATTAAAACTAGAAAATTACCATAAGTACAAGCTTCATGATATTCATGTTTCAAAGCTTGGAAGTGCTTGTTTAACTGTGATAATTAGGGTGAGAGGATAATAACTTAGATATATTTTAGAGATTTTTAGTAAATAGGGTATTTTATGTTTTTTTAATTAGAGAATTGGGTATTTAATTTTTTTTTTTTTGGAAAATAGGTATGATAATTAGTTGACTTTGAGTATTTTTTATGCGTAAAATACCTCTACGGATTTTAATACATTAATTAGTTTATTTTTTAATTTTAAAACATTATTTAATAGTTTATGGAATAATTAGAAAAATGAAAATTTTATTCAAATACTTCCTAAATTATAACTTGATTATTAAGGTAATTAGATTCAATGTAACTCTTCATTCTTTGCAGTTTTTTTTGTTTCACACAATACATATATAATATACAAGTCGTGTCTATAATTAGAAATGTTGACTTTTTGGCACTGGCAAACCGGTACACTTCCCCGGTTTTGGTCCCTAGTTTTTGAGGAACGGTTTGCGCTAACCTGTCCATTAAATCGGTATGAGCTTCCGGGTCCATTACTCTTCCACCTTTGAATCTATGGTGTCATGCAATAGCTCTTTGGAAAGCTGACTCAAAAGGCAACAACTTTGATGGAAGATTCTTCTCCTAATTGGCAATGGAAGTTGGTGCAAAAAATGCATCTTTGGGGTGGACGGTTTGAAGCTTCGTATCTAGCGGATCACAACTTTGCCGGTTCATATCTTGCAATTCTTGGGGAGTTTAAAGTGATTTTTGGCTTGTTGGAAAGCTAAAATGTATGGCTACAATACTATTCAAGATGCCATGATGAAGTTTTCATTGCAAAATCTCCTCTGAATCGCTTGATCTTTAAGGCTTGTTGTTTTGATCCCTATTAAGTCTCATTTTTTGCTCTTTTGCATCCAACTAATCTTTTTTTTATTTCATTCACCTTCAACATCCGAAACATGAAATGATATGTAAATGCAACCTATATTTCCTAGATGCAAGTAAATCTATCTAAAATGAATATGAAATAAAAGTTAAAATCTATTAAAAAAAAAAACATATCAATACCCTTAGTTACATAGCATGTAATTAATTTAGTATGGCGTCAACTAGAACTTTAGAATGTTATCCGCTAATTTTTTGGAGCTTAACAATTTATAGTCCCTTGAGAAATGATTTTCTACTAACAAATAATATTATTTATATTCAATGTTGTAATAGGGATGATTTTAAGAAACTTGATTACTTTGAAAGTGAATAGACTCTAAAAATTGTGGGTGGCTCATGTTAACAGTAAATATGGTATGTTAACGGGGAATGTAGTATCTCAAGAATAAATATATTTAGTTGGTGAAACTGGTAATAGTGGTTCGTTAACACGACTGTTAATATGACTCGTGGGGAGATATAATTTTCTAAGAGTGGGTTAATCTCCAGGATCATACTCAATTTCATAGAGAAAATTAATACTAGATGAAGAACGATTTTTGCTTTTTGAGAAAGTAGAAATTGCAAAAGGAGAATCGATTGAAGAATGATTGGAAGTAGGATTTGAAATAAACATTTATGAGAGTTGTTTTCTAGGACACTCAAAACATGCAATCATAAATATTGATTCATTCATTCAACACATAAATCAAGGCTTTCATACCATTATACAAAGATAAACAACGGTGGAACGTCGTATTAACAAAGTATTATATTTAATAGTGTTTTTTACATAGATAAAGTATTATATTACCAATAATTCTCTAAATATAAAGTGTTTTAGTATCTTATTAAGAAATTTTTAAAAGAAATTAAATGGATTTGCGTAATTCTCTACGTAAAATCATTGAAAGTAGTAGAAATCATTTTCTAATCTAATAAAGGCACTAGTGTTTGCATTGGCCACTAGTTAATGTTTTTGGTAGACGTCTTAATCAATTTTTGGTCAAATTTGGTCAACACCTATATTATCCGGAGTTATTGAAGTGTATTGTTACTGTGTAGTGCTCAGTGGACTTTAAAGTTGTTGAGATGAAAAATGATTGGAAATAGATACAAAAAATCTATATAGAAAATAAATTAATCGGCCAATCACCAATATTTGCTTGCTACATTAGTGAGCTAAAACATGCGACCGGCATGTATAAGCTAAATATACTTTATAAATATATAATGGCTATTTCCTTATGTCATTAGTATAGAATTGCCGTAATCAAGATCTATCTAGTGTATATAATGTATATATTTCATTATGTGAATAATAAGAAAATATCATTCTCTATAATGGTATCAGAACCATAAGATCTAACCTAATTTTTTTATCTTCTTTTACACGCCACTTTCTCTTTTCTCTCTAATTGTTGCTTATCTCTGCTTGTTGCTTCTCTCTGTTTCTTTTTCTTTTACTTTGCTTTTCTATTTCTTTCTCTCTCAATTACTTCGGTTACTTCTTTTATTCTCTTATTATGACAACAAATTCAGTTACTATGAGGCTACCTCTGTTTACAATCCACAGAATCCTAACAATATGTTGTTCTCAACCAATATGTCCAACATCACACGCTTAACGAATTCCAATTACATTATGTGGAGCTGACATATCAAAGCTCAACTTGAAGGCCATAAACTTCACGTTTTTCTTGATTCTACAAATACTCCTTCTTCTCAAATTATTGTTGATGGTACTCTAACTACTAATCCTTTGTTTCAGTCATAGCACAGGCAGGATCAATTACTTTACAATGCTCTCATTAGAACAATCAGTCTTGCAGTTCAACATGTTGTGTCTAGTGCGGTTACAACTGCTGATGTTTGGAAAATCTTGGCTGACACTTATGGATTTCCTGACTCGGTGTCACATTCGGCAGCTTAAACATCATGTGAAGCAATGCGTTAAAGGCACTTAGTCTATCTCTGAACATCTCCGGATCATCAAAACCAAGACTGATGAACTTGCGCTTCTCGGACAACCTATGCACCAAGAAGACTTCATTGAACATATCCTTGCTAGCTTGGGTGATCAGTATAAGCCCGAGATTGACATGATTAATGGTCGTGACAAACCTTTCTCCTTTGCCAAGTTGAATGAGCGCCTCCTCAATAGAGAAGCAATGCTCCTCTGTCTTAAACTAAACCCACGTTAACTGGTCCTCTTATTGCTAATGTGTCTTCTGTGCGTTCTCCTCGTACAGGTCAGAAAAATGGGCGCTAAAACAATAGATCTCAAACGTAAAATCACTAACAACAACACAACTCAGGTTCAACAACTAAATCTCGCTAATCTTGGCCTTATTTGGGTCGATGTCAGGTTTGTGGTGTGCAAGGCCATAGAGCTAAGTATTGTCTGATGTTTAGATTTGTTCCACGTACTCCATCTGTTCCCTCATGGCCAAATGCAACCTCCTTTCCACCATGGAAATATCCAGTCTCTACATGGCAGCCACGTGCCAATGTAGCTCAGATGTAGAATTTCCCAATCAATGGTGATCAATTGACTTGGCTTCTTGAGTCTGGTGCCTCGCATCATATGACCTCCGACTTCGCCAATCTTTCTTTACATACTTTGTATAATGGTGACGAAGAAGTTCTCTTAGGTGATGGATCAGTTCTTCCAATTAGCCGAACTGCTTCTTTCTCTTTGCCTTCTTTTTAAACTCCATTTATTTTTAATAATGTTATTTTGTGTTCCATCTTTAGATAAACACTTAATTTCTGTTTTTCAGCTATGTAAGACTAGTGGAGTTGTTGTTACTTTTACACCAACTTTCTTTCAGGTTCACGATATGAATACGGGGGTACTTTGTCTTCAAGGAACACCTAAGAATGGTGTTAATGAATGGCCCAAGTCTCGATCGTTAGCTTCTCCTTCTTTATCATTTGCTTCGGCTACCAAAATATCTCTTACGGATTGTCACTCATATCTTGGTCATCCGACGTTTTCTGTTTTACAAATTATTTTTTATAAGTTTCATTTACCTTTGTTTACTACTGCTTTGTTGAACTCGCCTTACATTTCTTGTTCTAAAAGTAAAATGCATAAACTTTCGTTTGCCACTTCTTCTATTCATTCTACATGTCCATTAGATTTTATTTTCTCAGATGTTTGGACTTCTCCTGTGATTTCAATTGATGGTATTAAATATTATGTCATTTTTGTTGATTATTTTACTCGATATATTTGGTTCTATCCTTAAAGAAACCCTCGTGTTCAAGATCTTTTTTTAAATTTAAAATTTTAGTGGAACATCGATTTCAAACAAATATAAAAAGATTTTACTCAGAAAATGGTGGTGAATTCCTTGTTTTAAAAGATTTTCTTTCAAAAAATCATATTTCACATCTTACAACACCACCTCATACACCCAAACACAAAGGCTGATAAACACGGATTTGTGCTAATCCTAAGTTTAGCAAATTCCTAAGTTTAATT
>OVBE01013072.1:0-12962 GCA_900406425.1 Iberis pinnata
ATAAATACCCATGTAAACATTCTTAAAGAGATATATGAAATTCTTCAGACCTTCTACTCACAAAGTCTAAGACCTAATACTTAGAATTAAGTCTTGATTCAACAAATGTATATTAATTTTTTTACATATTATATTTTAGAAACATATAAAATAAAAATATAATGTTAAAATTGAAGAAATATCACATACCATTTAAATTTATTTTACAAAATAAAAAATATCAAAAAAATTTAATACAAAAGAGAACAATACATAAAATACATAACATAAAAATATTATAACATATTTGAATTTTAATTTATAATTGATTTAGTTGAAGTGGAGGAATTAGGTGCAATTTTTTTTTTCTTACTTTGATTTACCTTTTCCCCTCAACCTCAAGACAATTCTCCCTAACTCTTTTTAAATCAAAAAGAGTAAAAGTTGCGGTGAGCGTGGATCGAACACGCGACCTTCAGATCTTCAGTCTGACGCTCTCCCAACTGAGCTATCCCCGCTTGATGNCAATATATTTTTTTATAACTAATATATTCAAAACTCGGAAATATAATATTATGTAAACATAAAGCCAATGTACAAGAAATACTAAATAATTAGTGGATACTGGATAAAGAGATTGAACTTTTTAATGATAATTTGACTGAAAAATGCATGAAATAAAACAGACCTAATAGTGTGTACAAAAAAAAAGGTTCTACCTTACAAGATGTTGAGCATTTAGATGGAAGCTGAGAAAGTGAAATTTGTTTACAAAGGGCACTAAGAGTCCATGTCGCCCTACAAAATCGTTTAATTGGTAAATTGAATCGTGCTCCTTATAATTGGATTCTAACTTATAATCAGAACCGGTCATAAAATTTTAAAAATTACAATTTAAAATAAAAATAGACAAACTCTTAAAATTAATAGCGTACGTTGTATTTTTATAATGTTAGTTTAACGATGTTGTATGTCATGCTTGCTTTCACTCTACAATTTTAATTGGGTTGGGCCTTGGAAGATACAAAAATTGTTTAGGGAATAAAAGGCCTTAGTGTTTCTTATGTTTGTGATAGTATGTCTTTATGTTATCATCCGAATTTATATACTTTGCTTTGGAGATTACGCTTGTGGGATGTTATTGGAAGAACCC
This sequence comes from Iberis pinnata, assembly GCA_900406425.1. Taxonomy (NCBI): domain Eukaryota; kingdom Viridiplantae; phylum Streptophyta; class Magnoliopsida; order Brassicales; family Brassicaceae; genus Iberis; species Iberis pinnata. The sequence goes on from OVBE01013072.1 coordinate 1,133, forward strand.
AAATATTCTCTTTTCCGAACCAGCTTTCAAAGATCTAGGAAAGAGCAGCTCACTAGTGGGATGGGAGTATGGGATAACAAAAATTATCTAAAAGTTAAAATTATACTTCATTGAAGTTAAAATTATACTTCATTGATATCAAAAATATTTTGATGTAACAAACGATAAGCTGACCTAATTAATTTAAGTACAATCATTGGTAATGTTGTGTTTCTGAATTCGATTCACGGTGGGAGAAGTCTGCTTTCTAAATAAGAGTTATATAAAATGGTTTGGACTTTGCCTTTGTAAGATGTACGTGGTTCGGTCTAGAACTCCCTCGTCATAGAAAAAAATGTATTAGAATCTTTTTCAGTTTAATTGATATTTTTGTAGATCTATAATTTAAAATTATTTATGGTGCTGCATAATTTTTTTTGTTGGTTAAATTGACAGAATATACTGTTATTTTTACAGATATTTTTGTAATTTATTGAATAGCGTGCATAAACTTTAAACATTTATTATTTTGATACATATGAGTATTTACAAAGAGTTATATATTAAGTGAGTAACTATTTATTTGACAAAGAAAAGTGAGTAACTATTTGAGGTGGTCCTATAAACAAAAAATAGCACAAAATGTGTATTTCCCATATCTCATATCGCCTTTAATCTATTTCATGAAGTATTGCTACAACTCCAAAAGAAGATTTAAGATTATTTAGTAAAGAAACTTTAAATTTGAAATTTTGAATAATTAAATCTCAAATATAAGCTTTAGTTTGTTATTCAAAATCTCAAATTTGAGATTCTAACATTTTTATTTGGCATTTTAGTTCTTACAGGTATTATATTACTTTTTCGGAAATATATTACTCTTAAACAATCAAATTGAGTTTCTTTATTAATTATTTTAGTCTCGAAATTTTTATATAATTTATTTGTAATATAGAAAATTTATAGCAAACTATAAAAAATTTAATATCCTATTATCTAATTTTTTCTATTAGTGGGATTTTTAGTTGGATTCCCCAATTTTTTTGATAAAAAATACACAATCGAGAAAGAAATATAAAATATTAAGAGATATTGATTAAAAAAAGTGAAGATAAAAAAAAAAAACATATTTGTGGACAGCAAATAGAAGTTCGAAACCAAATGGTGTCTTATCTAAGTTCCATTGTCTTCCTTATCAAAATGGTAAATAAATTTATTTATTTTTCAATTTCTATGGACTCTATCTTCCGAACATTTAGATCTCTCTCTCTCTCCTATGAACCAGAGAAGAACATTAGTGAAAGACATGTGTCGTTTCTTTTAGTTTAAATCTGTGAGTTTAGCAGATTCTTTCCAGAGAAGAAATGGGAGATTTCGGGGAGAAGAAAGAACCATTTATCTCTGATGCAGAAAGATCCACGCTTGCTATTAAGGTAACAATCTCAAGAATCTTCAGATTAAGTAGTTGAAACCATTTTCAACACCGAATCTCTTTACACAGTCTTCTTTCTTGTCTGGTTAAGTTGAGTTCTTGTCTGATTCTTGAACACTTTGATTTTGTATACCTAAGCCCTTATTAGAGTTATGATCTCTTTTTGCAGACTACACGAGGAGCTTATCGCTGCAAGTCATGTGACGAAGGAAGTAGTTGCAGAACAGTGAGGTCAAGAACGAAGCTAATGAACGTTTTAATTGAACGTGGACGTCCTCATGAGGCACAAACAGTTTTCAAAACATTGGGAGAGACAGGACACAAGCCATCTTTGATCACTTACACAACCCTTCTTGCTTCTATGACTGTTCAAAAGCAGTATAGTTCCATTAGCTCTATTATCTCAGAGGTGGAACAGAGTGGGACAAAGCCTGACTCTATCTTCTTCAATGCTGTGATCAATGCTTTCTCTGAGTCTGGTAATATTGAAGATGCGGTGCAGGCTCTGTTTAAAATGAAAGAACTTGGTCTAAATCCGACCACGAGCACTTACAATACTTTGATTAAAGGGTATGGGATTGCAGGCCGGCCTGAAAGATCATCTGAGCTGTTAGATCTAATGTTGGATGAGAACAGTATCGATGTTAGGCCGAATATAAGGACTTTCAATGTGTTGGTTCAAGCTTGGTGCAAGAAGAAGAAGGTTGAGGAGGCTTGGAAAGTGGTTCATAAGATGGAAGAGTGTGGAGTCAATCCAGATACAGTGACTTATAACACGATTGCAACTTGTTATGTGCAAAGAGGAGAGACTGAGAGAGCTCAAAGAGAGGTAGTTGAGAAGATGGAGAGGACTAAACCGAACGGAAGAACATGTGGGATAGTGGTGGGAGGGTTTTGTAGAGAAGGGAGAGTGAGAGATGGTTTGAAGTTTGTGCGGAGGATGAAGGAAATGGGAGTTGAAGCTAACCTTGTGGTTTTCAATTCATTGATCAAAGGCTTCGTTGAGGTCATGGACCGTGATGGCATCGATGAGGTACATTAACATTCTATTGAGTTCTCATTGAATGGGATTTGGGTTAGCTCGGGTTGGTAATGAAAATGAAACTGCAGGTTCTTATCTTGATGAAAGAGTGTAAAGTGAAGGCAGATGTAATAACTTACAGTACTGTGATGAATGCTTGGAGCTCAGCTGGATACATGGAGAAAGCTGCACAAGTGTTTGAAGAAATGGTGAAAGCTGGAGTCAAACCAGACGCTCATGCTTACAGCATTTTGGCTAAGGGTTATGTTAGGGCTAAAGAGCCTGAGAAAGCTGAAGAGCTACTTGAGACAATGGTTGAATCAAGGCCTAATGTTGTGATCTTTACCACGGTGATTAGCGGGTGGTGTAGCAGTGGAAGTATGGATGATGCAATGAGGGTTTTCCACAAGATGTGCGAGTTCGGGGTCTCACCAAATATAAAGACATTTGAGACATTGATGTGGGGTTATCTAGAGGTGAAGCAACCATGGAAAGCTGAAGAGGTTTTACAGATGATGAGAGGATTTGGTGTGAAACCTGAGAATTCCACCTTCATGCTAGTAGCAGAAGCTTGGCGTGTCGCAGGACTTACTGATGAGTCGAACAAAGCAATCAATGCATTGAAATGTAAAGACATAGAGATTGAAAGGTTAGAGAAGCTTTACCAGAAACAATCATCTGGGAATTTTAATCTATTGCAGATTCCACTCGGGAAACGAGAGCTTCCAACTGCGAAAGCCATGAATCTTTCTGCTTGCAAATTCGGAGCTCGAGTGCCAATCATATGCCAGAAGCAGTCCCAAACCCAGTTTGGGGTCAGTGGGCAGTTTGTGCATTCATGTACAGTGTTCTTGAACTGAAAGGACTAAACCAGCTTTGTCTTTCTCTGTTAAAATTCCAGAGTCAATACTTTGTGAACTCACTATATGTATATTGTAGCACAATGGTCCTCCTAAAATCTATTGTACAGTTTCTGTTTTCAATAGCTGCAAACTCAAAGATTTGGAGAAAAATACTCTTAATGAGTGTAATATAGACAAACCAGTGATAGAATTTTGAGAGGAAGGTTATACAGACTTTCCTCACTTTTTGAGAGAATTTTTTACTTCTTGATCCACTGATTCGGAAGGAAATTTACTAAGAAGCCAAACTAAGACTACACCAACCAGAGCACCCGAGAGATGCGCAATGTGATTAACAGTCTGCAATGAATAGCCACCATATATAGTTCCTGATACTCCAGCTGATGCTTGAGCTGCTTCCATTACCTACAAGAATTAATATTATAACCATACTAATATAATGTGTCAATGTTCAACAATTCTTACCCTCTCGACTACGAACTGACCCAATATAAGAACTTCAAGGATTTTCCTCCAGTCCCAAGACATCTACAATTCAAAAGTTGAAGTTAAAAAGATCAGTACTGGCAACAAGAACCTGAAGCAAAGAGAGAAGACAAATCTAGTACCTTCACAAGAACACTGATAGCAAATAACCCAAAAACAGCTCCTGATGCTCCAACAGAAACTGCATTTCTTGGTAAAACTAACCAAGACACCAGGTTAGCTCCAACACCAGTGAACAAGTACGATAGCCACAAACCAAAGCTTCCTTCTTCTTCTTCAACGAGCTTTCCTATAAACAACAGAACGACTCTCAGTGTCCATTAGCTATGAATTGATAGTATTTAGTCCAACTATGTGAAAATATTGAACTCTCACCAAAGATATACAAGAAAAAAAGATTGCTGGAGAGATGTTTCCTAGATTATTTTAAAGAAAAACAAAGAATCAGCATTAGACAGAGAGACGCACGCAGATGAAATAGTCAAAGAAAGTGTACAGCTTCTCACCAGTTAGCATGACAGAATGTTGCAGTCACAAACTGGTACCATGCCGGAAAGTTGTGATACAAATACAGAGATTTGATGCTGCGAACCTAATCAATAACGAATACATAACTTATTATACAATGTGAAAGATAGAAACTAATGCTTAACTCTCTTTCCCAAAAGATCATCTACCCAAACTACTACTCGTTCTGATAACTCCATTAATCCAAAGAATAGCTTCAAGAAATCAAACAAAAGAAAACTCCATACTCTGATTCCTAGTCTTTTCATGAACACGTCTAACATTTACAGTGTAGAGGAAGGATATCAGTTTGTCAATGTTACATACAAACCACATGGTCAATACCTGAAAGAAGTGATCTGCCACATAAATGCCAAGATTGATAAGTATGATCCAAAATATGCCATTAGCTCGCTTTTGTGGTTTCTGTCTATCTCCTCCTTTACTCAGCTCAAATTGTGGAGTAACGTCTGAAAAATACATCAACAGTAACTACGCTTGCTTAATAGAGGAGAAAAGAGAGTATTCATCACACGATGCTTATACTTAATCATCAAAACGAAATGTAGTTGGAATATCAAATTCCAAAATTCGATCTACGAAAGAAATTATGAACAGATGAAAAACTGAATTGAGGTAAAATCTCACCGGATTCGCTGAATTTGCAAGCTATTCGAGGTCTGGTAACAGAGAGAGGACAAAACACCGCTGGTTTTGTTAAGGATATGGGAAAGTTGGTAGGTGGTTTAGACGATGGTGATTCACGGCGGCGATGTAAAGGAGGTAAAGGGGAGAATCTGTACCGAAGAGAAGATTGCGGGAGAGGGAGACGGTGAAGGTGAAGAAGCTCTGACATTTTGTGGCAGACGATTTGGTTTAGTTCGGTATAATAAATAAACAATAGAAAACCGACAAAACCTTTATACCAAGTTAAATCGAAATTACAAAAACCAGAACCGGACAGATTGACATTTTTTTATTTGATTTGGATTTGGTTTTAGTAGAGTATGCTTTTGTTTCATCTTCATGAAAATTATTTTGATTGAGTTTGTATTTGTTATAAAAACTTTTGTTTATAGATTGCATTTTGATGTACGGGATTATAATACAAGCTATGAATGTTTTTGGTTTTAAGATTTAAAAATTTTTAATTTATAATTTTTGTTTTTGGATTTTGATTTTTGATTTTGGTGTCAATTTTTTTTATTACAAAATTTGAATGTTTATATATTTAGTAATAGTTAGTATGGATGTTATTTGTTTTCTAATCTCGATTGATTGATAATATTCTAGTGTTTTTAGTATCACATAATTGTATGTACAAAGTTATATAATTTTTTTTTATTTGGTGAATGCTTACTTCTTTTTATAAAAATCTAACTAATTATATCTTTATTTTATAAGAATTTAACTAAAATTTTCATATTGACTTCATTTCCAACTTTGAATCGCATGCACAATTGCATGTTTTGATTTGTGGACGATCCAATAAGTATACAACAATCTCTTTTCATACTATTAATTTATTGTGCTTAAACTTCATCAAACATAACAATCTTACATTTGACAAATTAATAAATATTTAAATAACACAATTCTTTTAAGACAAATATAAAATAACCAAATGACAATTTATACATAAACAAACCCAGCTACAACAAGAACATAATTATATAAATAACTTAAATTATTTTCGAAAAATTATCATAACATCAGTACACCAAAACTAAAAGACAACATTCATATGACAATCAAAAATAAAAAAATCAACAATTTGAAAAAGTTCGTAATATCCTAAATAAGTAATTATTAGAGAACTATTAATTTATACTGTACATATTTTACACAGACCAATAAATCATACATTGGAGAATAAAGATAGAAAATAAATTTGTTCAATATCTTTAAAAAGTTTAGGATATGTATTTTTATTTATGTTATATTTTCATAGAAGAAAACATATTACTAAATTAATTTTTCCAATAACATTTATTGAATTGTTAGGATGCAAACTTTATAAAAAAAATAACTCACACACATCTAATTACATTCATTATTGGATTTTATATGTATTAAATTTTGATATAAAAAATAATTTACATATATAAAGTGAAAAATACCATAGAAGTTGAGATAAACTTTGAACTCATTCAAGAGTTGAGTAATTATTAACTATTTTATTGTCAATACATAAATAGTTATCCATAACTTTTTATTTTGTCTATCCTCAAAATATACATCCTCAAGTTAGAAGAAAAATAATAATCACATGACTTAACCATAACTATGATCTACGCTACATCTCTCGTCCAAACTTTGCCACATATAGAATTAGATGATCGCCCATTTGGTCACAAAAGTTATAAACAATTTGCATCCTGATTAACGTCATCGACAATGGTTTGGAAGTTGTATATCTTTGACTTGCATCGGCCTAATGCAATCTTGCCAATGTGAGAAGCTGTCAATCCAATGGAAACTGCTTTCTTAAACAATGTAGTAAGAATCTTGTATCTTTTAGAGTATTCGAGTCCGACCTCCCATCCACAACGCTTAAAAAAAAAATCAGCAGTTACATTGAGTTGTGCAGCATATCTGGAACATTATGTAAAGAAACATTAACTGCTATTATTTGCATTGATCCACCAAAACTAAGGAATGTCTTAGCACTGCAAATACAAAAACAAATACAATATGTTAGATGAATTATTTAAAACTATGAAATAAAAAAAAACCAAATTAAATTACTTACATTGTTGTCTAATTATTTATCTTATGTTAGTTTGTGGTCTATAGGAGAAGACGGGCCATGTCGTCTTCATATTCCCGAAGAAAATATTGTCATCGTGTCGATCATTGTTGCCAAAGCGGATATCAAGAATACAAAGTTTTTATAACTCATGGCTGCTTATTTCTTCATTTGTACTTTCATTATCCATGAACTCAACAGAATTCCAAACTTGATTTCATCTCCATCTTCCAATCACACAAAGATTGTGGAAGGCACTCCCAGAAACCATGCACACTTCCAAATTTCAATCTGTGACCATCACCTAAATGATCCAACAAGTACACAGTAGCCTCTTTCTGTACCATCACTGTCTCATTGTTGTACTCGAGTAAACATCATAATCTTCCGATTGAATCGTGAATCTCACAAATGTAACCATATTCGCGGTACTTAGGTAATGGATCTTTCGAAATCATCTATTTGAAGCAATAAAACATCTTCTAAAGATGAGAAGCAAGCTCTTACTCAAGCTCCAACAAATTACGAAATACTAGGAGTCTCATCATATGTATTTACATTCATATGAAAATCAAATATAAAAATGAACAATTTGAAATAGTTTGTGATATGATATCCTAAGGTCGTAACTATTAGAGAGAATTTTAGCTTTGTACAAATTTTGGACAAAACAATCAATCATACATTGAAAAATATAGAAAATAAATTTATTAAATATCTTTTAAAGGTGTACGACATATCTTTTTCTTTATGTTATTCTTTTGTAAAACAAAATATATAACTATTTTTTCCAATAACATTGAATCCTAGTAGATGCAAACTTTATAAACAAAATAACTCACTCAACGTCTAATGACATTCATCATTGGAATTTATATTTATAAATTTTTGAAATAAGAAAAAATAATTTACATATACAAAGTGAAAAGATACTATAGAAGTTGAGATAAACTTTAAACTAATTTGAGAGTTGATTAATTATTAACTATCTCATTGTTGATACATAAATAGTTAACCAAACACAACTAAAGACCAAGACCGATACCTGAATAAAAAAATCCGAGCTAGCAAACCAAGACCAAGGTGGGGACGAACCATTCAAAGCGGTTTGAATGTTTATATATTCAATTTTAGTTATTATGGATGTTATTGGTTTTTTATAAAATTGATTAATTAATAATGTTTAAATATTTTTAGTATCACACAATTGTATAAAGTAATAAAAAAATAGGCTATTAGTGTTTCCTTTTTGAAAATAGTCTTTTGGCATATTTAAAAGCCAATTCAAAATTTAAACATTGGTCTAGATAAAAAGATAATAAAGTAGAGTCAACAACTATTACATAATTTTCTTCTTTTTTAATTATGTTTATTTTATTTATTTCAAATCTAAATATAAGTAAAATATGTAAATATATTAATATTATATTTAGAGTACCAATTTGGTTCTCGATTCAATACTAATTTAATTTTTGTTCTTCGAATATATAAATTAAAAACATATTGGTATTTAAATCGGTTATGCTACAGTTCTTTGATTCCAATATATTGATTAACATCATACGTTTTTGTCAAAATGACATTACTATTTTTAATGTATGTCCGCCACTGAACCTCTTTATGTACTATTAATTCATTATGTTTAAACTTAAGTAAACGTCACAATCTTCTAGAAGATTTAAAAAATTAATAAACAATTAAATAATGCAATTCTTTTAAAACAAAAATGTAACAATCAAATGACAATTTAGACAAAAACAAACTCATCAACAACAACATGAATATATAAATATATTAAATCATTTTTAAAAAATTATCATAACATGAGTATACCAAAACCAAAAGAGAACATTCATATGACAATCATATATAGAAATCAACAATTTGAAATAGTTGGTAATATCCTAAATAAGTAAATATTAGAGAATCTATTAATTTATTGTACAAATTTTACACAGAACAATCAGTCATACATTCGAGAGTAAAGATAGAAAATAAATTTGTTCAATAGTCATACATTAGAGAGTAAAGATAGAAAATAAATTTGTTCAATATCTTTAAAAAGTGTAGCATATATCTTTTCTTTTTTGTATTATATTTTTGGAAAAAAATATATAACTAATTTTTTCAAATAACATTTACCAAATTGTTTGGATGCATTGCATCCTTTATGATTGTTTGTTTCTACTTGCATTTATGATTTCTCATATTCGTTATAGTTTTATCATACAATATATAGATAAAATTCTAGAATCAATATTTTGTGAACTTATTTTATGTATACTAGAACAAAATATGTTTTATAGTTTTTGTCTTATATAGTTGCAGACTCACTGATTTAGAGAAAAACGTTCTTAGTGAACGTAACTGACAAAAAAACTGATAGAGTTCTACTGCAAAATAATTGGTACTTAATATTATACTTTTCCCTTTAGTAATGGATGTTTATTTTCCTATTAAAATAAACAAACTCATTCAATCTTTGAAAAAACTAAAAAAGAAAGTTGCTTAACCAGGAAAGGAAAAAGAAACCACATATTATAGAAACTAAGACATATATTCGCTTTTAAAATCTTTCCAAGTCTGCGGAATCAAATCTAAAATAGAATAAAAGAACTAATCATATGACTTAATCATAACTAAGATCGAGACTACATCTCTCGTTCAAACTTTGCCACATATAGAATTAGGCGATCGTCCATTTGGTCGTAAAAGTTATGGAAAAAATTTGCATCATGTTTAACGTCGTCGACAATGGTTTGGAGGTTGTACATCTTTGACTTGCATCGACCTAATGAATTCTTGCCAATGTGAGAAGTTGTCAATTTGTTGGATGCTGCCTTCTTCAAAAATGCAGTAAGAATCTTGTATCTTTCAAAGTTTTCAGGTCCGGGCTCCCATCCACAACGCTTCAAAAATAATAAATTATCAGTTTCTTTAAGTTGTGCAACATACCTGAAAAATTTTCCAGAGAAACGTTCATTGATATTATTTGCTTTGATCCACCAAAAGCTGAGAATGTCGTAGCACTGCGAGTACAAATATAAAAACAAAAATAGTATATCAGATAAATTATTTTAAACTTTCAAACAATACTAACCAAATTAAATGACTTACATCGTTTTCTAATGTTAGTTCGTGGTCTATAGGATAAGATGGGTCATGTCGTCTTCATCTTTCCCGACGTGCATTTGTGTCGATCTTTGTTGCCAAAGCGGATATCAAGAATACAAAGTTTTTGTAACTCATGGTTGCTTTTTTCTTCATTCGTATCAAATGTATTTTCATTATACATGAACTCTATCAGAATTCCAAATTTGACTTCATCTTCATCTTACAATCGCACAAAGATGGTAAGAGGAACTCATTCGATACCATGCACACTTCCAAGTTATGATATGTGGCTGTCACTTAGATGATTTAAAAAGTACACAATAGCCTCTTTCCGTACCATCACTTCATTGTTGTACTTGAGTAAGTATCGTAATTTTCTGGTTGAATCGTGAATCTCACAAATGTAATCGTATTTGCAGTACTTAGGTAATAGACCCTTCGAGATCATCTGCTTGAAGAAATTAATCATCTTATGAAGATGAGAATCAAGTTCTTCTGCAAGCTCCGACAAATTAGGAAATACTTATAGGAGTCTCATCATATGTATTTAGAGACTGCATATTGAAGAAAAATCAGCATGCTAGAGCTATTGTTTACGGAAAGTCATACACAAACAATTCAAAGCATTAGAATTCTTGACGGTAGAACAACAAATCACATGATTTTGGTTTTATTAATGTATATTAAACCATTATTGAAAATTATCAAAACATTAGTACACCAAAATCAAAAGAAAACATTCATATGATAATCAAACATAAAAATCAACAATTTGAAATAGTTGATGATAACTAAGTAAGTAATTATTAAAGAATCTATTAATTTATATTGTGCAAATTTTGCACAAAACAATGAGTTATACAATGAAGAATATAGAAACTAATTTTGTTTAATATCTTTAAAAAGTGTAGGATATATCTTTTTCTTTACGTTATTCTTTTGAAAAACAAAACATATAACTAATTTTTTGAGTTGTTTAACAAAGTCTAGTTCTAGTATATCTTTTTCAATTAGTTTTTGTATTATGATATGATTTGACTCAAACAAATCAATAACATGCCTTACACTCCATATAGATAAAATCTTAAATAAATCACAGTGGAATATTAAAGATTGCTTAAATTGGTTTTTGGGTTACTAAAGTATATGTTTAAGATTTGATCTACGTGGAGTTTAAAGCTTGTTATTGATTTGTTTGAGTCGAATCAGATCACAATACAAAAACTGATTGAAAAATATTTACTAGAACTAGATTTGGTTAAACAAGCTAGTAATACTAAAACCATGGTTGAATCGATTCCAAGATGGCTGCAATGGTTTTTCTATATTTCACATCACGCAAGTTATCGACCAAATGCATGAGTTTATTCACCAATCCTTCAAAAAGTTTAGGATAAATTAACTACCCAAGTCTTAGTGTCGTGGAAACCCTGAAATTCTCAAACTCATGTTTTGCCAAATTACACAGGTCGTCATCTAAAAGCTCCATAACCACCATCTTAGCTATGGACAAAATTCTGTTTGGTACATTTCTATTGGGTTGTCTATGGACAATATGGTCTTACCCATAATTTTTATGGTCCAATTTAGAAAAGTTCATCTCGACATTTTTCAGTTTTGAACTAGACCAAACTCATATAACACACACACAGATATATATATATATATATATATATATA
>OVBE01013073.1:0-12961 GCA_900406425.1 Iberis pinnata
ATCAAGACTAAACCCAAGGACCTCACTGCCCAAAGTCAGCTGGTATCTTAGAAGGAACTGAATGAAGACAATCTGAAGAATGGGTACTCAAGTGTTGAAGCAGTTGAAGATGGGTTGGGAAAGGAACCAACAAAGTCTAGAATGCACAATGAAGTCTTCATACCTGTTAAAGAACCGGATAAACAAGTTCGAAAGGAGTTAAAAGAAATCAGGACATTAGATATGTCCAAAGGTGAAGGCAACCTTAAAGATCTAGGAAAAAGAAATCTTGAGTTCAAACTCAAACCTGAATGTGTGCCACCTAAGAAGCCACCTTCGAATACTCCAATTTCTGAAAAATACTTGGAGCCTCAACCCCGAACCTTGGAAATCAAGGATGGAGACCAAGTGTTTTCACTTAACAAAAGGTTCAAGTATTATCTTGGGAACGCGGATCCACTGTGTTCCAAGAGCTTCATGATCAAAGAAGTACTTTCTGAGGAAGACATCATACTTGCTGTAGAAGTTGATGAAAAACCAAAGCTGAACTCCGAGGTTGATAAGAATTATGACAACTGAGACTTCTCAGAAACGATCTCAGTTATCTCTGGAGAGCCGTCTCAAGGTCACTAATCCTCAAAATAGGAAGTCAAGCTTAGTGACTTAAAACAAGCTCACTTGGGGAGGAAGTCACATGTCTATCTTTGTATATATTTCAATTCCAATGTTTTTAAATTTCAGTACTTGATTTAATGCGTTTTAGTTTCAACTTGTTTTGGTGTCTTAGGTACTTACGGATTGAGTTTCGGAAATCTTGCAATGAGGAAAGAAATGGGGGCATGAGTGATATGCATTTTCAACATGTTGATCAATTGGAGTTTATCTGGATTAATACGACTTCAACGTCGAGATCGATCCAAGGCAACCCCAAGATCGATCCATACTCATCTAATGCTTACTTAGGATCGATCCACACTAAGTGATGATCGATCCAAACACTTCAACCGCAACAGTCGAGATCGATCCCATGCACAACATATGATCGATAAAATTGCTCTGTAATTAATGCCAAGATCGATCCAAGAAGAAGTCATGATCGATCCAAGACATGTTCGGGATCGATCCGCACCTTAACACCAAGATCGATCCATATGCTAAACCCATCATCAAACCAGCTTATGAAGTTTCGATCAACCCGAGCAAAACAATGACATTCAAACCAAAAGAAGTGTTGATTTCGACCAAGGCATCTCTCACTCAAAGACAAAGGAACACCTCCATTGCCCACTTGCCCACTTGCATCCTTTTACCCCAAGGACAAAAGATCACTTCCATCCCCCCCCCCATCACCTCTCTTCCACAACCACTACTAATGGAGGTGACCACTCAAGCTTTCCAAGATTCCCTTACAAACCCACACCCCAATGTTCCCTCTTTACTCCTACTCTACATACACCATCTTTACTCCTCTACCACAACTTCCCACTCACTACCACTTTCTCCAAATCTTCAATGGGTCTATATAAAGGGAGTATCTCTCATTCCTTAACTCATCAACTTCACAATTTTCTCCAAAAACTTTTAGTTTCCCTAAGACATTTCAACAAGTAGCTTTGCTCTCAAGAGGATTTCTCAACAAGATCTAACATTGCAAAAATCGGGACACAATGCCGCACAACCGTCAAGAGAGATAATCGGTTGAAGAAATATATGGGAAATTGATGCAACTGGACTTCATGGGGTCAACATTTCCCCATATCGAGACTCTTAACACTTTTGACATCCGGAAAGAGGTCCAAGACATGTTGGGGAAGATGATGATATCAAACATAGTCAACCATAACCATGAAGCATACTAGGAGGAAACTTTCATGTTCCTTGCATCCCTAGAGGTCGCCTACTGTTTCGACGACGATGCCATTGATGACACTTTTGAAGGTGTTATAACTTTCAAAACGTTGGATGAGGAAACAAAGAGAGTCAATTTCGGGGACCTATGGGAAATCTACGGTTTTATGTGGATGAATTATCAACCAAATCATTTCAAAATTGCTGAGGAGGAATTGGAGTTCGTTTGGAATGAGATAGCAGCAGACAATTTTCAACACGGACAAACAAAAAGCTCTAGCATCCGCCACCTAGCAGTTAGATACGTACAACAAATCCTAGCACATTCATATGCTATGAAAGACACTAAAACCGTAATCATGCAAGAGTTGAGGTTCCTGCGGCTGGGTGTCGCTCGCCGATTACGCGACTCCTTGCATAACCAGCATTTGTTCCCCAACTTAAGTCGACTACAACCTTGCCCCCTCAAACTGTTCTTAGTGGAAGTATTGAGGTACAAAAATAAGGCTTTGGATTCGAAAGGACAAGACGGACCAGAGTTAAGCATCAGAGGGTGGATAACACCAATTTTCAAGAGACTTCAGATACAACCTAGAGGACGCATCTACCCATCGAGACTGATGAATATGGATTATTTGGTAGAGACATGATTCATCATTGGAAGTCTTGACTCCTGATTTTGTTACCTGTTCCAGCTGGAATACCAGAGGCAAGGAGTTCTCTTACTTCCCAACTGTGGAAGGATCGCCTTCAACCGGGATCATAATCTCGGGTTCCGTCATGACTTCTATGATTTAAGGAACATCATCTCACATATGACGCCCATGGGATCAGATGTGAACTACTTCTCGAACCTTCACCTAGGTGACTAGGCCGACCGAGGTCCATCCCAACCCCTCCTTCATTGTGTGATCCACTTGTTATGCTTTGATTCTTGTTTGCTCGTTGTGATTGTTGCTTCTGTTTGTTGCTTATATCTAAATGTCTTTAAAGCTTTATCTGTATCTTGTCCATGCTTGAGTCCAATCTTAAAACTTGGATTACACAGAGACTGTGTAATTCAGGTTTGGGGGAGGATTCGGAAGGACCCTTTCTATTAATGAAATCTTCTTGTTTGTTCCTTTGTCTCCAATTTGCAGTGCATTCATATAGCATCTATTAGCATCAAAAACCCATAAAATCTGAAATTTTTTTGAAAATTGTTCTTCAAAAACAGAGTGTCATTTTTATTTCATGTAGTTTCATATAGGATGTTGCACATTCTTAGGGAACTAGGAAGGTGATAACCTTGTAAGTATGTTTTTTTCTCAGAAAGTGTTAGTGACCTGGTTGTTAGTTGTCTAATGCATCCTGAAATTGTCTGAAGTAAAACCGCACCTTACTTGGAATGTGAATTTGCAAGATCACTTGTCTCTTGAAGCATGTTGTGATTTGAAGTTTGTTCCTATTTATTGGAACTTGAATTTGAATGATTAATTATCATGTTTGTGTGTTGAATATGAACTCATGGATAGTATATACATATTTGGGTTCTCTTCTACTTTTACCATTCTTGTTAACCCAAGTAGAATCCCCACTTTTAAACCTTACCTTCTTTCAAACCCTGAATTTACTACTGAGTGGCAGGACTTGTATGGAATGAGCTTGGTAGAAAGTGTTAGGTTCGAACTGACAGGAATAGGGTCTCATGTAGTTCTAGCCCACGCTTTTTGGACTAGATAGGACTAGGTGGAATTCGATTTCAATTGTTGGTATTGGGTGGAAATGAATGAAAAGGGTATTGGTAGTTGGTAACAATGGGAAGTGTTAAGAAAGAACCTTAGGAGATGAAAATAAAAAGAATCAGAATATGCTAGTAGAAAGTTTGGGGGAACGTTAATATGCAAAAGAAGTATGGCTAGTGCAGAATAAGAAGAAACATATAACAATGAATGCAAAAGGGTAAAACCCAAAAGATAGTGCAAGTAAGAAGGTCAATAGCCATTAAAAGAAGTTCCTGAAACAACTAGCAGCACCTAAGAAAGAAGTCTCTCCTAAGGGTAACAAAGAAAAGATGAAAAAAATGGGAATGTAAATGGGTATGATCACTTTGAAGTTTCAAAAGGTTAGAACTAGGATGCATCTCTAGGTAGAATTACGAAACTTAGGTTTCTTTAGCATTGGGTAGATGAGGTCGTATTTCTGTATACATTTAAGTGTTCTTACCTTTAGCCTTCTGCTAAAGCTCATTCCCTTTTTGAGAGAACTCTTATTCTGAATTACTAACCACTGCATAAAGGGGTCATCTTTACTCCTTAAACATGTCCTTGACCAAATGAGTTCATTGAAGGCACTTGACTTGATCCATGGTTCCTCATTAGTGAATGTTAAAGGAACAAACGAATTTGAATGCATTATGGAAGTTGGAATTGGTCTGTGATGAACTGTGATGAGTATGGCTAATGTTTTTTAGTAGGATGAGCTTAGGATTGCATTCTAGAACTAGTAACCAAGACATTAACATTACCTGTGTTTGTAGCATGTTTTGGTTTTGAGTTCCCACTTTCAAACGTCACTCCCAGAATTCTGAATTACTTGCTTGAGGGCAAGCAAGGATTTAGTTTGGGGGAGTTGATGACTTTGAATTTTCATGGATTTTACATATTAATTAGCGTTAATTCTTAGGTTTAAAAGCGTGCATACATCACATTTATAGTTGATTTTAGTAAGTTTATGATTTTTAGGACTTTTGCATCAGAATTTGCATATGCACGCATTTTGGAGATTTTTCATGACTTTCAGGTGTTTTCGGGAAGGATTTGTGAGATTTCATAAAAACAGCACTTAACATTGAATGGAGCAGCACTTAGCATGGAATGGACTTGATCTACCTCAGGACCAAAACCAGATCGATCCCACGCTTTCGAGGATTGATCCCACGCTTTCCGGGATCGATCCCACTGCCTTCTCCAGATCGATCCCACGCTTTCCAGGATCGATCCCACGCTTTCTGGGATCGATCCCACTGCCTTCTCCAGATTGATCTGAGATTGATCTCACGGCTCTACCTAGATCGATCTGAGATTGATCTCACCATACCATCTGCATCGATCTGATATCGATCCCACCAGCTCAGATCGATCCTAGCAACACTCCAGATCAATCCCATCTCAGCCTGGATCGATCCCTCTCTCTCATTAAAGGAAATTTGTGAAGTCTCAGACGAAGCTAGGGAAGTGCATGGAATTGAAGCAAGACGAAGAAGGAAGCAAGGCAGGATCGATCCCACACTTGTCTGGATTGATCTCAGGTACTCAATACCTTGATCGATCCCACTCTTAGACGCATCTCAGGCTGGATCGATATCGTTCAAGCGTCCCCAGCTCAGATTGATCACGCACGTACCAACTCGAAGTCAAACATGCTCAGACCCGACCAACTCAAATTCGGATAGCACCTGAACCAAGGCCCAAGATCCAAGACTTGATTAGCCTTTTGTGTTTAGTGTGAATTAGGGATTTTCTCTGAACACTATAAATGCCCTAATTCGCCTCCATTTGCAACAAGCTTAGTTTTTTTTTTTCCTTTTTAGGTTTTAGTCTTAGTTTTTTATTTTCCTTTGTTGTTCTTCATGTTCTTGGTGTAAAAACAAAATTTCTTTCAAGTTTTAAGTTAATCTTCTGTTTTTCTTTTGCTTTCTTGCTTAGCTTTAGATTGTTGTTTAGTTGTTGCATATTTTTTTTCGTTTTAAGCTTTAATCTTCTGTTTTAAGTTGTTCTTCATTTCTGCTTTACTGTTTTATTGATGTTCTTCATTTCTGGGTTTGTGTTATTGCTGTTCTTCATATGTTCTTCCTGGATCTGCATGTTTAGCTTTAAGGTTATGCTTTTTGGTTTTCTCTACTTCTACTCCCATGAGTAGTGAGTAGTCCATCAAGTTTCTAAGGATGGGGTAGACTAGGGTTGATGTTTTAGGTTTACCTTAGTACCTAAGTTGTTTGTTATTTAGATCCCTTCTGTTTCACCTGCTCGTAATGCTGACTGTATTTCTACCCGGGAGGGACTGAAAACCTGCCGTTAGGCCCTTTAACACCAGAAGGTGAGTCATTGAAGGTGTCCGAACCTAGGTGATTTCAGAGATTCGTTTTCCCCTTCTAAGGAATTAGATGTTTGGGAAGCTTATTGACTATAGTAGTTGTTGTTCATGTCTACTAGGTAGTCACCGTCTATAACGGCAGTTGAGTATGTGACTACTTTGCTTGAGATTGATTGCCAAGGAATTGGAATTGGTTTCTTATGTTGCTATTGTCTAGGGGTTAGCTCATTGTGTGAGGTATGTTAGGTACTTAGGTAGCTCAAGATAGATCCTTAGTCAATTACCCTTTGTCCTCAGGAACTAGTTTACATTGCTTACATCTCTCACCCTCTTTGCTTTTACTTTGTTTTTACATTTGAGTCTTTTATGCGTCTTCTTATGTTTATGCATTTTATGTTCATTGCACTTAGGACCTTTTAGGAAAACAACTTTTAGCTATGTTTAAATACCTAGCTTGACTTTGAAGCATCCATCTCATTCCATATTTTTTAGTACATTCCCATTATGGATTGACAACCCATCTATACTACAACGATGGGTAATTGATACCCAAGTAGGACCGAAAAAACCTACTATCACCATTCCCCTCACGTTTCAAGAAAGAGATCATGGTGAAATACCCAGACATCTTTGAGAAACCTATGAAGGAATAGATCACTCAAGAAATGCTGGAACCAATTGTTGAATTCGATGCTTTGATAACAGAGAAGCAAGAGGATCCTGGTTAGTTTAATTTTCCATGTTCACTAGGACTCCTGACCTTCAATGAATGCCTTTGTGATTTAGGAGCATTTATCAACCTAATGCCTTTATCCACTGCCAAGAAGTTGGGATTCGTCAAGTTTAAAGCTTCCAACATAACTTTGTTGTTGGCGGATATATCAATTAGGTATCCTATTGGCATCCTGGAAAACTTACCTATCAAGATCAAGGATGTAGAAATACCCACTGACTTTGGACATGGATGAAGAACTGAAGGAGCCATTGATATTTGGGAGACCATTCTTAGAAACAGTTGGAGTTGTAATAAATGTCAAGAATGGTAAAATCAGGTTGAATATAGGAAACGGTCCAAAGATGGTCTTTAACATCAGGAGAAAGACAAAGAAGCTTACAATTCAAGGGAAGCTATTCTCAACCGAGGAGAGGAACGAGAGCAATGATGAGGATGGGTACTCAAGCAGTGATCGGCTGAAGATGAATTGGGGAAGGGTCTAACACAGTTTCCAATGCACCATGAAGCATTCAGGCTTATCAAGGAACCATATGAAAGGATTCCTGCGGAGTTAGAGGAAATCAGAACATTGGTGATGTCAACTGATGAGAACAATCTGAAGGGTCCAGGAAAAGGAAGTCTTGAATTCAAACATCAACCTGAACATGTACCACCTCAGAAACCACCTTCAGACACTCCCAATTATGAAAAACGTTTTGAGCCTCATACCCGAACAATGGAAATCAATAATGGAGACCAAGTGTTTTTACTCAATACTAGGTTCATGTACTATCTGGGGAACGTGGATCCACAATGCTCCACAAACTTCATGATCAAGGAAATCCTGTCTGGTGAAGAAGTCATACTTGCTATAGAAGTTGATAAAGGGTCAAGAACGAACTACAAAATCGACCAACACGGTGATGATAGAGTCGTTTCAGAAAGACCTCGGTTCTCTTTGGAGAACAATCTCAGGGTCACTAATTTCAAAAAACATGAAGTCAAGCTTAGTGACTTTAACTTGGGAGGAAGTCCCATGTCTATCTTTGTACATATGCAATTTTAATGCTTTTTATTTCAGTACTTCGTTTATTGCATTTTAGTTTTAATCTAGTTTTGGTGTCTTAGGTACTTAAGGGTTATGTTTGGGGCACTTAGTAGTGAGATAAAATGGGAAATGGATTAGCTGGAGTCTTTGATCAAACCGGAACAATACATGCAGGCATGATCGAGCCACATTTATGATGCTCGAGCCAAGTTGCGAACCACTATCGAGCCGTCCTTAAACCATCATCGAGCTATTCTTAATGCTTGATCGAGCTGATGCCTTACAACATCACTGAACAGGATCACGGAACGATCGAGCCACGACACGAGGTGTGACCGAGCCGTAAAAACATTATGATCAAGCCATTTTTAAGATATCACAATGTCAAATAGAGGAATACCTAGCAGTTCGAGTGGACCTTCAGTTGAAGACATCTATAGAGCGCTGATGCAAATCGAATTTACGGAGTCAACATTCCCTAATACAGAAAATTTAGGAACCCGGGGCATTCTTGAACATGTAAAAGCTATATTAAAAGATATGGGAATATCAAGCGTACTTACAATAGAGTTCGAGGCTCACCAAAAACCAATGTGTATGTTCCTAGCTTCTTTGGAAGTGTTCTATTCCGAAGGAACGGAAGGTGACGAGAACGGGGGAGGGTTAATAAGCTTCTAGGATTGCATGGAAGGATAGAAAAGTTTACCTTCAGACAATTGGAAACAATCTATGATTTAAAATGTAAAAGGTTTCAACTCGATGTGTTTGAAAGTGTTCCAGACGAGATCCAAATCATTTGGGATGTGATAGGATCCAAGGACTTCAAAGCAGGACAAACCAAGAATTCATGCATCCGCCACCCAGTGGTTAGATATGTACAACAAATCCTAGCAAACTCATTTTTCTCTAGACGAGATACCAGCACTGTCCTAGCAGAAGAAATGGATTTCTTGCGCCTGAGCATTGAGCGGCATGTCTGCAATACTCTGCAGACTCAGGCCCTATTCCATAACGTCTTTAAGGAGAAGCCATGCCCCTTGAAGATATTCCTGCAGCAGTTTCTAAAGTTCAAGGACCTTAACTGAGTTACAAGAGAGAGGACGACGCCTCAAATACGAATCAGAGGATGGATAACACCCATCCTTCAAGTTACTCAGGCACCCCTTGGAAGAAATGTCTGGACACCAAGGCTGATAGATATCAACTACCTTGGGGATATTCATTACATCGTGGGAACGTAGACGCTCAATTCTGCTACTAGTTCAGATCATGGAACAATACGAAAGCAATCTTCCTACTCCCGAACAGCAGGCATACCACATTCTGAAGGCATGAGAATTTTCCTTTCAAACAAGACACCTCAAACACAAGGGAAATCGTTGTCGCGATGACAAACCTGGAATCCCGCTCTGACAACCTTTCAAACCTCTCCCTAGATGAAGATTCATCCAACTCCCAAACTTGGGGAACCTGAGGTCCATCTCTATCAACGTACCATTGTATAATCCAT
The DNA here is from genome assembly GCA_900406425.1 of Iberis pinnata. Taxonomy (NCBI): domain Eukaryota; kingdom Viridiplantae; phylum Streptophyta; class Magnoliopsida; order Brassicales; family Brassicaceae; genus Iberis; species Iberis pinnata. The sequence continues at coordinate 9,175 of OVBE01013073.1, forward strand.
TTCATTTGCATGTGTTTATGCTTTCTGTTTTCATAAGTGTGCTTTCTGTCTTAGTTGCTTATCATCCTCCTGAACGTTCCTGAGAATTTGGATTACACAAGAGACTGTATAATTCGAGTTTGAGGGAGAGTTTAGGAGCTATCTAATGAAACTTTTATGTTTGTTCCTTTGTCTCCAACTTTGCATAGCATTTACATAGCACCTAAAGCATAGAAACACTATAAAAATTTGAATTTTTTTCGAAAATTGTCTTTCAAAAACAGAGTGTAGCTGTATTTAGGATGTTAGATTCATAGGTTTGTCATTTGCATCTACACAGGGAACTAGGAAGATAGTAACCTTGTAAGTATGATGTTTTCTCAGAAAATGTAAGTGCCTTGGTTATTAGTTGTCTAATGCATCTTGAACTAGTCTGAAGTAAAGTTGCACCTTGCTTGGAATGTGAACTTGCATGATCATTTACCTCTTGAAGCATGTTGTGATTTGAAGTTTGCTCATATCTATTAGAAATTGAATGTATAATTATCATGTTTGTTTGCTGAATGTGAACCCATGGATAGTAAATACATATTTGGGTTATCTTCTACCATTTTACCTCTCTTGTTAACCCAAGTAGAATCTCTACCCTTGAACCTTGCCATCTTTCAAGCCCTGAATTTACTACTGAGTGACATGTTTTTTATGGAATGAGCTTGGTAGAACGTGTTAGGTTCGAACTGACATGAATAAGATCTCATGTAGTTCTGGTCCATGCTTTTGGACTAGGTAGGACTAGGTGGGATTCAATTTTGGATGTTGGTTTGGATGGAAATGAATGAAAGGGTATTGGTAGCTGGTAAAAGGAAGGGTAAAGTAAGAACCTTAGGAGAGGAATGGAAAAAGAAACTGAATATGCATAGAAAGTTTGGGGGAACAATGGCATTAAAAAGAAGTATGGCTAGTGCAGATTAAGAAAAGTATATGACAATGATCTGAAAAGGGTAAAACCCATAAAGATAATGTGAATAAAAAAGGTCAAAATCCATGAAAATCTAAGTAAGTAAGTTCTTAAAACCACTAGCAGTCATTTAAGAAAGAAAAGCTGAAGAAGGGAAAAATGTGAATAAGTAAGATCGCTTCAGGTTTTAAAAGGGTAGATTTAGGACCTCCTACTGGGTAGAATCATAAAACTTGGGTTTCATTTGCATTGGGTAAATGAGGTTCTATTTCTGTATGCGTCTAAGTGTTCCTACCTTTAGCCTTCTACTAAAGCTCATTCCCTTTTGAGAGAACCCTTATTCTGAATCATTAACCATTGCATGAAGGGGTCATCTTACTCCTTAACCTATCCTTGGCCTAATGAGTTCGCTAAACGCACATGACTTGATCCATGGTTCCTAGTTAATGAATGTTAAAGGGGCAAACGAATTTGAATGCATTGGGGAAGTTGGAATTGGTCTGTGATGAGTATGGCTAAGGTTTTTAAGTAGGACGAGCATAGGACTGCATTCTAGAACTAGTAACCAGGACATTTATATTACATGTGTTAGCAACATATTTTGGTTATGAGTTCCCACTTTCAAACCTCTTACCCAGACTTCTGAATTACTTGCTTGAGGGCAAGCAATGATTTAGTTTGGGGGAGTTGATGTCTCTGTATTTTCATGATTTTTAGAAGTCATTTAGCATCATTTTTTAGGTTTTGGTGTTCATATGTCGCATTTATAGATGTTATTGGCAAGTTTGTGATTTTTAGGGAGTTTTGCATTAGCATTTGCATATAAATGCATTTTGGAGATCTTTCAGGACTTTCGGGAGCTTTTAGGATTATTGTTGCGAATTTGGAGAAGTAAAGGAAAATGCGTGGAACGGAACTAGCTCAAGCGTAGAACAAGCAAGGACTCAACCAAACCGTCGAGCCATCGATCGAGCCATACATCGAGCCACCCATCAAGCCAAAGCTATCGAGCAAGACTCGATCTCCTAAAGCACGGCTCGGTCTCGCGTTCGAACCACACCTTTTTTTTGCCTTGGTCTAAAATCCGGCTCGATCCAAGCACTTTTTTGTCTCAATCCAGCGATAGAGCCAAACTGAATCTCATCTCGGCCAAGTCACCTACCTACTTTGGCCACCTCGATCACTCTCTGCACCATTTTCTACATGGCTCAATCTCATGCGTTTCTCAGCTCGACCCAGGTGATGTGATCATGGAAAGCTCTGAAGACGAAGTACCGGAGATAGCTGGAAGGATTACCCGTTCAAGAAGTAGGGAGCTGGAAAAACAATCTCATTCACTCATTGCTAGCGCATATGCCAATCAGAAAGAGGCTGAAGCGGATATATTCAACATCTCATTCCTCAAGATTGAAGAACCCAGTAACATTCACTAGGTAACCTTGGTAATGGATTTGTACTCTTTTCCTCAAAGGTTTTAACCGAGGTTTTTAACGAGGCAAGGACATTACTACGTCGGGTTATTTAAGTGAAATTACAACGAGAATAACGTGCAAATCACAATGACTTATGCACTTAGACTTTTTAGGCGCATCAACTAGGTTTCCTTTTTAGGAAAGGGACGCCTTGTAGTTTTTTGTTTTAGATGAAAAGCCTTGTTGTTTTTATTCACAAGACCTATAGTTTTAAGCAAACGCTCTGCTGTTTCTGATTTTTAGACATAGAACGTAGGATTAAAGGGAGCCTTAGCCCTAATGTCTAGGCACACGAAATTTTCTAAGAAAAAAACAGATTGAACTTTACGTTCTTTGAGATCAAAGCATCTCCCCTTGCTTGGTTGAAAAATCAGGATCATCTCCTTACATTCATTGTAAATTCAAGAGAGATTTCTAACCAACACAAGTGTCTGTCATCTCACTTGTGTGTCAAAAACCACCTCCTCCTTCAATCAACCATCACAGCATCACCATCCCTTCTAGTTTCTGTTTCGGATTGATCCTCTATTCAATCATCATACTCACGCCATTACTACAGCCTTTCATACACCTTCATTGCATCACAATATGAATTTCCAGACTTGATTGATCATTAACTCATCAAAGAATCATCTGATCATCTTTTGCTTTGGAGTTCATATCATAGGATCAAATCACGTGGCATCAATGCCAACTCTGAACCAAAGGATAAGCAACTGTGCGGATTAACTTGATACTTAATCGCAATCAACTCCAATCAATTCGTCAAGAATGAAAGAATCACAAAGAACTTGAGAAGAGATACACAATCGTTTATACGAGTTCGGGAACGAATCCCTACGTCTCGCCGGAAGCTTACTCCGGAATCCACTAACTCTCAGCTCAAAACCAAGCTTAACAATGGTTGTTACAAGCTTTCTAATTGACCTCTCTCTCTCTTAGCGATAAATCAAACTCTCTCTCTCACGCACTCTGTTCTTATAGGAAGAAGATCGTTTAACGACCTAACGACCTTTAACCGATTCTAACAAACTTTCGGTTTAGTTTTATAATCAACTAAACCGATTACAACTTGAATTGAACCAGGATTTGATTTTAACCCTTAAACCTTCTGGCTGAGAGAGATACTTATATTCTTAGAGAAATAACTGATGTTTAAGAGCATTATTCTTCAATTCTCCACCTTGATCTTAAACTTCACTTGAAACTTGATCCTGAGTTAGCTTTAGCTTGGATTCCAACTTCCGGATACATGAGTAAACTCACTCATCTTCTGCAACCAAATTCTTGATCACATAAACTATGTGCAAACCCACACAACTTCTTCTCTTTTAATAAACTTATGTAGTCCATAACTTAGTCTCTTAGACTGACTTAA
>OVBE01013074.1:0-12790 GCA_900406425.1 Iberis pinnata
GAAATATAAATACAAAACGAAAAAAAATTCTCGTCAAAATACGGGTTTCCACACTACCCCATCCTCAAGAACTTCAGGAAACTACTCACTACTCATGGAAATAAAATAGGAAAAACAGAAATCATAACTTCAAAGCTAAACATGATGATCAAAGGTTAAACAGTTGAAAAACACTAAGATCTCGAACCCAGAAAAGCAAGACCAACAATGGAACAGTAACAAACCCAGAAAATGATCAAAGCTTAAAATAGAAGATCAACATGCACCAGATAAACAACAACCTAAAACTAAACAGGAAAGTAAAAGAAAGTAGTAGGTTAGCACAAAATTAAAAGATTGTGGGTTTTTACACCAAGAACAACAAAGAAAACAAAAACCTAAGACAAAAACCTAAAAAGAAAACAAAAACAAGACTTGGTAAAAAGGAGGCGCTTTAGTCTTTAATCGCATTAAAGGCAAAAACTAATCATTGGCTTGGATCTTGGGTCAGGTCCATTCCGGATTTGAGTTGGTCGGGTCGGAGCTTGAGCTGATGCATGATCGATCCGTGCTGAATTGAGATCGATCCGGAGGTGAGGTTGAGATCGATCTGGGATTGATCTAGACTTGAGGTTGAGATCAATATGGGATCGATCCAGGCTTGAGCTGAGATCGATCCAGTCTTTGGCTTGAGATCGATCTGGGATCGATCCAGTCTTTGGCTTAAGATCGATCTGGGATCAATCCAGTCTTCGGCTTGAGATCGAGCTGGGATCGATCCAGGCTTGGGCTTGGGATCGATCCAGTTGTGTCTTGGGATCGATCCAGTCTTAGTCCTGGGATCGATCCAGGTTGAGTGCTGGTCCATTCCACATTTTCTGCTCCTTTTCTGAATTCTCACAAAACCATCATGAAAACACCTGAAAGTTCTGAAAAATCTCCAAAATGCGTGCATATGCGAATACTAATGCAAAACTCCCTAAAAATCACAAAGATACTGAAAACAACTATAAATGGGATATATATACACACCTGAAAACCACAAAATTCATGTTAAATGACTTCTAAAAACCATAAAAATTCAGAGTCATCAGTTGTCGTCTCAGTTTGGTTTGAAGGGAGTGTTCACCGCTGGTACGAGTACTTATTTTCCTTTGAGATTTTTTAGTTCCATATAGTTTGAGGAGACACAAGGTTCTAGAGGACCATATCAAAAGAAGAAATCCAATAAAAAGGGTTTCAATTTTTTCAAATGAACGATTTGAAGACCTATTGATTCTAACAACTGATTGCATAGTTGATCGTTCGGACCTTTCAATTCATAGATGTGGATCTCAGACCTATGAATGGGGATATTCTCGAAACTCACAAAGAAAAAAGGAAGTGAGTTAGACAAAAAGAGAAGTAACTTGGACAAAAAGAAACGAAGTGACGAGCGCAACCCTCGTGTTTAGTTGCCACCGTTGAGTTTGGAACCCTGAACAGACTGCCGGTGATAAGCCGGAGGAAGGTGAGGATGACGTCAAGTCATCATGCCCTTTATGCCATGGGCGACACACGTTGTATATTTTGATATTGTCCTGTCTCACTAGACATAAATATTGTAATTACCATATTCACCAAAACAAAATTATGAATGTCTTGTGGATTTTGAGGTGTCAGAAGTTGGTAATTTGGTACAGGGGATCTGTAGCAATCGTAGTCAAGAGTATCAACTACTTTAGAGGTTGGGGTTGAGGCGCCACTAACATCACCCTCGTAATCTTCATCCGACTGCTCAATTAGTGTACAGACATGTTAAGTGGTATCATGTTAACTAATTAATGCAATAAAATATGCATCATAACCACCTGGTATGCAGGGATCCAAGATCTTGAAGGTTCTTGGCGGCATGGTACAATAGGTCCATCAATATCAAAATCCTATAAGTTGCAACCATTGATTATTAGTTAGAAACGTACTTACGTAATGTATATAATATGTGATGAACTAACATTTGAAAAGGACACCGAATCGTCCGAGTAATCCTTACGGGGAGTTGTTGTGGTCTTCTCTAATTCCTGATGGACAATATTAGACAATGTATATAGTTGTTCTCCACCTAATCAACTTAATGAATTGTAACACAAAATTTAACTTTTGGAATCATTTGAACATTGTCAGGAATGTCTAGGGCCACCAGAATGTCCTCATCGACCTCTGCATTGACCACATGGGGGCAGACGTTCTGGACAGGTTGTAGACAAAAAATAATGTAACTTACGTCTAATCCCTACTAATTACTTGTCCACTTCAAATTCAAAATGTTCTAATTCGTCCTATTACCCCTTCCGTGGACAATATCTTTGTTCTCGTCCGCCTCAAAATCCTGATGGAAAATATTAGACAAAGTATATAATTGCTGTCCACCTAATCAACTTAACTAATTGTAACATATACCTTATCTTCTGGAATCATTTGAACATTATCAGGAATTTCTTGGGCCAGCAGAATGTTCACCAACCTCTGCATTGACCACATCAGGGCAGACGCCTTGGACAGGCTGTAGAGAAAAAATGTTGTAAGTTACGTCTAATCCCTACTAATTACTTGTCCACTTCAAATTCAGTTAATGGTATCAAATGTTCCAATTTGTCCTATTACCCCTTCTGTGGACAGCATCTTGTTCTCGTCCACCTCTTTCATCGTGATTTCCTTCCCACCAATATGGACTTCCTGTATTTGAGAATTTGTTACTTACGTCCAGCGACTATACCTAACTCGTATAATACAAATTTGAGTGAAAAAATTGCCTCATCATGTTCTCTTGGCTCCTCTTGGACTACAGGATCCTGGTCTGCCATGTTTTCATCAGGCCGAATCTCATGCACCGCTTGAAACAATAAAAGTTTAACAAGTATAGAAAGTTAAACAAATACAAGTAAAAAGCTATTCCCTTACATCGAATGCTCCAACCAGTGATTTCCTTAAGTCTGAAATCACCCCTTCAACTTCAATGTCGATCTTGTCCTGCAGCATAAACTTGTATTTAATTAATAAGGTTCATAAACTTTGAATTGACAAATAACTAATATCTAAGTGTCTTAACCTTCCCTGGAGACTCGTCTTGTTCACCACGTGTCACCTGATCTGAATTGAACATAAACGTATATAGACATTAACAAATGGACGAACTATATTGATTAGTCCTCATGGACCAGAATTTGCTATATTTTTGTTGTACCTTCTCCGAATGTAGAACTATGACTTCCTTCTGTCCACCAGTTTGCACGTTGCAATCACTCTCTGACAAATTCTCAGCAAAATATATGGCAGAAAAATTAATGGTGCAATAATAGTAAGAAAGTAATAACAAGGTATAATGAACTTACATGTATTGATCCCACCATTGTTTTAGTGAGATCCGTTATAATATTAGCATCACCAGCGAATGCCTCATTCTCCATATTGAAGTTGTCTTCTTCTGTGTTGTCCACATCATTATCGGACCGAATCTTGCACGCTCTGACTGAAGTTTTCTTCTCTTAGTTGTTACTTAGCGACTATGTTTGTATCTCCTTCAACCTTTCCTTCCTGATTTGGATCATTTGAGACTGCCGCAGCTCGCTGATTAACTTGTCCATCATTTTGTCCATCATGGACTTCTTCATGTTCTCAATATACTTCTTCAAGTCTGCATCACGGGTAGCGTTGACGGCGTCCATATGCTCGTAGAAAACATCGACATCAACTAATCCAGACTCTTTTCCATCGTTATTGATACACTCAAGTTTTAACCCAAATATATTTCCTGCAAGTGCATAGCAAACGCAGTAGTATATGAGGGATCAAATCCACAGAAACCAAGAATGTACGACTCTCAGTTTAAAATCGAATCAAGCTAAGAATAAATATTAAAAGATGGTGTTGATTAGAAAGTAGCAATAACGATAAAGTAAAAACGGTTGTAAAGAAAATTCAGAAAGCGCTAGGCAATAGGAAATTCCACAGGTATTTAGGTTAAAAGTCAAGGTTAACATGGAGGATTTCTTTGAAAATAACTCTAAACTCAAAAGAAAAAAGCAAAACTAATCTCCTCCCAAAGTATTAGATCCCTATGTTCGAATTACTAAAGACAAACTCCCGCCGTATTTTGATAATTCAAACATGCTTTTATTCGATATGTTCGTAAGCCCCTAAGACTATACTCCCGAAAGCAAAGGCACTTACTCATCTAAACTAGGACAAATCTCTAAACCAAATCCCTTTGTGTTTATCAATCTAAAATCAATGAACTAGATGACCAATTTAATTCATGCATTAATAACAAGTCTAGACTGAGAACCTAACAATTTCAATCCATTATATCAAACCCTAACAATTAACCTAGTTTCCCTAGGAGAAACCTTAAAACCTAACTAGTGAACTACTCAGACATTGAAAAGTAAACACAAATCATAATAAAAAAAAAGAACACATATTCAAAAACTAAATTGTATAAATAAAAGACAGAGTTTAGAAATCTTCTCCAAGAACACAAAGATGGGATTCGTCTCTCTGTAAAAGCTCTGGGAAATAAAATAAGTGATTGAATGATCTAAAAAAACCTAAACCTAAGGCTTTTATAGTGCTAAAAACAAGGAAAAATAAAATAAAACCAATAAGGAAAAGTCTTGAGGGTAAAATTGTAATTTTGGATGATTTTTAGTGATTCTTGGGTGCTTGGATCGATCGATCCCTTTCCGGATCGATCGATTTGTCGTCACCCTATCTGCACATGCTTCTTCTGCGAGACAGGTTGACCAGTCTTCAGTAAAATTTCCATAACTTTTGATTGCTCCAATGGATTGACCTCAAACCAGTTCCATATGAAAGCTAAGTCATGTGGATATGTTGTGCCAAAATTTCAGCTCAATCCATCCACGGGAATTACTTCAAGAATTGGTAAACTTTTGACCCTTCTGCCGGATTCTGCATCTGCATATGCCAATTTGCATCCATTTTGTGCACAAATCCATCTTTTTTTGCTCCAAAACATCCCGAACACCTAAAATCCTGAAAAAATATGCCAAAACTACAAGGAAAACACTCGGATAATACCAAATAGCAAGTATAAATACCCACTAAAAAGCATTAAAATCGAGTGATATCAGCTATCAACGTTGGATGGCGCTTGTCTACGGGCTTGCTTGCTTTTGCCTTTTGGTTTGATTGCTTTCCCCTTTATCTTCTCCGGGATTGCCATCAAAGGCCACTTGAATCATCCACCTAGCCACATATCCTTCCTAAAATTAAAGTTCGGTCCAATCAAAACTTCAAGATAGTCCACAGACTGATCTACAACTTCGTCGTTCCAACTATTCACATCATCGTCCTGTACTCTCTCAGTGTATTTCAGAAAAGGCTTGAAATTGAGCTGAAATAAGAGATAAAAGACATGATGTATTAATCCAGCAGGTTTTTGAAAATTTTAATAAATCAATGAACTTTCTGGTCTGCCATCACTTACGTTGGCCATTTTCTCAACCTCCAAAATTTTGGAGTTGTGGAATAATTTTAGTATTGTCAGACTTTCAACAGCCTCATTTGTAAATGTGTTATGGTCTTCCGGATCAGGTAGGAACCTCTCCAATGCAGGTATTGCCTTGAAGAAGAATAATTGGAAGGCAAGAGTGAAACCATGTGTGGCTGTGTGAGACTAATTGAACTTCTCTAGTAGTAGTTTAACATTTTTTCACCTCTCGCCCAACTTAACCATCCTTATAGTCAACCTGAATGACTCCCGACCCCAAGGATAAGACTCAAATGCCACCAAGCCCTTTACCATCTCAACAATAGGAGACGAAGCCATCACAGGTTGTTTTCTACATATGAGAACTCCTTCAAGAATGAAAATTAACGCTAACCTTCTCCAACGCCAAGATGTCATATGGTCCCTTTGTGGCACAAGACTGACAGCCTTGAGCATGTCCATTATCTCTTTAATGGTGATGTTCTCTTCATCTCCCGAAAACAACACATTCCAGTAGGGTTCCCTAGGATCAATCGGGTTTTGCATCCTGCTGATTCCATGAGGGTTCGGATACTCTCCGCACGGTAGACCAGTTACAGTCCCAAATTCCCGAAGTGAGAACCTAAAAGGTTGTCCACCAAAGACGAACCACATCTCGTGTCTCTTCACCGTAATTAGATATCTACACAACATCTGGTGGACAAGTTTTCCCGAGAGACTCAACTTTTGTACTTCATTCTCAAATAAAGATCTGAAGCATGAAGCTTTAAGATAGTCAAGGGTCGAGTGTACCTTTTAGGGCTTCTACCAAATCTAAAAGATATTCTGGCTTGGAGTAGGAATTTATCTGACCGCTTGGAGGATACCGATCTGTCACATAAAGCCTTTGTGGGAGTTTACTAGGGTCAAAGACGAAATCGTCTGGTCCTTTCTTGTGGACCGCCTGTTGATTTTTGTCCGTTGATGCATGCGCGTCTCTATTGCATTTTCTCTGAGATTTCCTAACACTCGTTGAAGCAGACAATTTGTGGTAAATGCCAAAAATTTACAGGTAAAAGGAGAAAATGGTGAAGGAAAGATAAGAACAGTGAAGAAGAAAGAGGAGAGATGGAAGAGATGAGTTGGAAAAGCGCAATGGAGTGGGGAGATATAGAAACTTGGGAAGTGTGGTTGATTAGACGACATTTAGAGTTTGAATTTAAAAAAACTTTAAAAAATTAATAAAAGGGAAATCAAGTGGTTACGTATAGGCAATTCGGTCATTCTCTTGGTTGGATATGGTATCGTTTGAAAGTTTTGGACATTACGGTATATGTAGTAATTAAGGGTGCGATTTATGGTATTTTTAAATTTTCCCTATAAAATAATTGTCACCAACCTCGAATGATAGGTGAGAATTTGTTTTTTATAACCGCGAAATTTTATACCAAGGTCTATAACTCTATAAGTTTTGATTGACTAGAAATCTGAACATGTTAATTAATTCGAACATGGAGTCAAACGTTTCCTTCATATTTTGAAGGAGTTTAACGTCATTAAGTATGGTAAGCGACATTTTCAACGCTAAGTCGATAAATTATAATTAAGCATCTTTCTCTTTAAGATATAAACAGCTTTATCACAGAACATTTGCAGTTCTTTATCATCTTTAGCATCAGAAAATGAAGAGTATTCATAGCCTTATTTTCTTGGCCCTAATCTGGAATTTTTTCATTACTGATATAGCTAATGCCCAAAATCAAACAGGTAATTCTATATTGCTTCATGGTTTCCTGTATGTAAATTCCTTTTCATTTATTTTTCTTTGAACTAACCAAAGTTCTCATATCATTGCAAAGACTTTGTGTGGCTATATTACCTTTGTACTTAAGATATTTGCAGAAGGTTTTAGTTTTATATATTTATCTTTTTTTCCCCAAACATGTAACAGGATTCATCAGCATAGATTGCGGAATGCCACATGATGAATCTAGTTATACCGAAGAGTCCACCGGTTTATATTACACATCCGATGCTGATTTCATTAGTAGTGGAAAAATTGGTATAATCAGAAAAGAGTATCTTGGTATTGGCATTGAATACATAAGGCCATATTATAAGTACCTTAGGTATTTTCCTGAAGGAACACGAAACTGCTATAATCTTACTGTCATTCAAGGCACACATTATCTTATCAGAGCTGTCTTTTTATATGGAAATTATGATTATCTTAAACAAAAACCAACATTTGATCTTTATCTTGGCTCTAACTTCTGGAAAACTTTAGATTTGGAAGAGAACATTGATGGCGATGGAAATTTTTTTGTGAGTGATAGTACCGAGGAGATAATCCACATGCCAAAGTCAAACTCTTTAGATATATGTCTGGTTAAGACAGGAACAACGACACCATTTATATCAGCCTTGGAACTACGTCCCTTGAGAAACGACACCTATACTACTCAAACTGGATCCCTGAAGTTATACTCCCGTTGGTATTTCAGCGACAATCCTGTAACCATCGAACGGTAAGTCAATATTTCATTCTATCTTATAGTTACTATAGTGTACGCAGATCTTCGATTCCAATATCGATATATACTAAAGAAATTTATTCGATATATATATATATATAAAGCAAATTTATACGTAATTAACTTACTTAAATGTGGAGAAGTGACATTGGTCAAATGATTAAATACTCATATATATGTACTATTTTTATTGAAATTCGATTATATATATATAGTTGTGTTTTTTCACATCTATGTACCCATCTATAGGTATTGTTTATGGATTGTATGTTGAGCTTATATAAGTACTAGATAATAATGGTTTTGTTGTCGATTTTGCTTTCATATCTTCTCCTCTCAAATTTTATAAAAATATACTTTCTTATTAAAACATGCAAGGTTTTGGTAAATCTCTATTCTTTTTTGGTGGTGATTGATAAGTGATTTAGAATCTCTGCATAGCCATATTGATTTCTAAAACAATAAGTTTTCACCAATCAACTTTTGTGGAGATTTTTGACTTTTAAAGCAATATATTTCATTTTGTTTATCTTTTGGTTCTGCAGAACAAAAAATCCAGAGCACTGTTTTTTTGGCTCGGCAGAGTATTTACGCTTTAAATATTTTGTTTCTTTTTCTTCTTTTTCACTTTTTTATTTTCATATTTAACAAGTAAAACTATATTATACACGTACAAAATAAGTGTAATATTATATTAAAATTAAAACAGTCGGTAAATGTTATGTTATTCATTCTTGTTTATAAGTTATATAAATTAATACACATATCACATCATTATTTGTATGGAAATGATATATTTTTGTACTAAAATATATTTTAGCTATATATGTGTGTGTGTATAATCTTATTTGTGATGGTGTATTTTTATTATTATTATGTTCATTATAATTTTTAATATATAGTAAAATAATCCTACAGCATTGATATTTTCCAATCATGATTTTTTTTTGAAAACCTAAAGCCAAGATTTCTATAGCCAAAATTTTATAGCAAAAAAAGGAAGAAGCTACAGCAATAATTCCTACAACCAACTTTCTACATCAAAAAGTATAAATTCATAGCATTTACCAATCACCACATCTATTTTAGCAGAATGTTAAAGACTTTCTAATACGATGGAGAATTAATAAAAGAGATTTAAAGAACTATTTTTCTTTATTAGACTTGTCAATCTCTTAAACCTAAATCTTTAAAGAACGATTATTCTTTATTATATTTAGAAACTTTCTCAAAACTAAATTTTACTCTCTTATTCTTATTTTCCCTTAGGTTATGTTCTATCGGACAACTCTCCATAGACTTATATATAATTAAGATAATCCTTATTCTATTGGGATTTCATTTTAAGTTTATAGAAAATTTCATTTTCCAAATCCTAATATAGAAGACTTCTATTTTCTATTCCTAATTATAATGGATAATTTCTTGTTGTTTGAGCTTTCTTTATTCTAAACAACTTGTTAAAATTTTGGATCCAAGTTGTGTTGAAGATTATCCAACATTCACCCTTTTAAGATTCAAGTCAATCTTCAAGAAATCTTGAACTCTAATCAAACTTCTCATTTCTCCAAACTTGATTATTGCTAGTGGTTTGGTGACTTGACCATGTGAAACTTTTGGACTCTGCATATATCTACTTTGCACACCAATTGCATAACACAAGTATGATCATGTGTGAAGATAATGCAGATACATACTTACTTGTCGAGCAAGCAAGAATAATTCTTCTATGCTTGGAGCATAAGTTTCGAAGGACACTTATTTGTTGGGCAAGCAAGATTATTTATTTATCAAATTTTTGATGGCTTTAAAGGTTTTATTTTAAGTTATTTTAATTTTTCCTAATTTTCTTTTGTGGATTATATCTTATCTTTTGTGGATTAGATCATATCTTCTATTATTGCTTTTGGGTTTTAGATTAGAAAAAAAATTCATATCGAACAATATATATATATATATATATATGTCGATTTCTTTGCATGCTTTTTAGACTTGGATTTAATAATATTAAGGTTTTTGAACTCTTTCTCTTTATCACGGATAGAATCCTCGAGTTCTCAACGCGTTAAAGATTGCTTAGTTTCTTGGGAATTCTCAGACTAAACAAAAATATTTGCTCAAACGTAGCTTGCGCACATCAGTTGGTATCAGAATTTAGTCGCTTTAACTTCTATTTGTTAAAGTCGATCTCCCTTTTTTCATTTCAATGGCTCCACGTAAACCCACCGTTGAAGAACAACATGGGGAGTTACGTCAAACTCTGGAAACGTTCACAACAGTATTACAAGATGTTTTACAAGCTGCTGTTGAGAACGCTCTCAACACAGTTTTTATTAGAAAACAAGCACGCAATCCGCCTTGCAACAATGATCACCTGAACATGCCAGAACTCGAGACTGCTGACGAGGAAGAACTTGACAATATTTTCGCTGACCCTTGTGATGATAATCCACGCCAAAACTGTGATCCTCATCACAATAATCCTAGACAACGCCAGTTGGGCGATCAAAACAATAGATGGGATTCGGGTTTTCGCGTTGACATTCCAGAATTTACGGGTACTCTAAGTCAAGAAGAGTTTATCGATTGGCTAGGTATCGTCAAAGAAATTATCAACTTTAAGCAAGTCCCGAACGATATGTGTGTTCCTTTAGTCGCTACACGTTTCAAGAACAGAGTAATGACTTGGTGGCAACAGCTCAAATATTCTCATATGCGTAAGGGAAAGCGAAAGATAAACACATGGGCACAGTTGATAAAGCACATGCGTCGTAGTTTTCTTCCAAACAACTACGAACGTACGCTTTACATTAAGTTTCAAAATTTGCGCCAAGGTAATCAAAGTGTCGACGAGTATGCGGATGATTTTTTTCATTCTACAGTGCGATATCGTTTTCCGATTACCCGGTTGGACGATCTTCTTGACCAGATTGGTAAAGCCTCTATTTTTTCCAAGTTGGACCTAAAGAGTGGTTATGATCAGATTCGCATTCGACCCGGTGATGAATGGAAAACAGCGTTTAAAACTTGCGAAGGCCTTTTCGAGTGGATGGTTATGCCTTTCGGTCTTTCGAACGCTCCTAGCACATTCATGCGCGTGATGAACCAATCCATGCGACCGACCATTCATTGGAAAATTTGTCGTTGTTTATTTTGATGACATCCTGATTTTTAGCGACAATTTACGGACTCACTTGGATCATTTGCATCAAGTTTTGACGGTTTTAAGGCGGGATCAACTCTTTGCGCCATCAAAAAAGTGTGTTTTTGGTGTCTCCGAGGTTCTTTTTCTCTGACATGTCATTTTTGCTAAAGGTTTGTCTGTTGACCCGTCAAAAGTTGACGTTAGTAAATCTTGTCCTGCTCCGAGTTCAATTACTGAGGTTCGTAGCTTTCACGGCCTAATCTCTTTTTATCGCCGGTTTATCTCTCACTTTAGTGCTATTATGGCACCGGTTACTGAATGCATGAAAGGTACAACATTTCATTGGACGTCGGAAGCACAACAAGCCTTCGACCGCATTAAACTCAATCTTAGTTTGGCTCCGATCTTAGCTTTGCCTAATTTTTAAGACGTCTCCAAACTCCATTGTGATTCATGTAAAAAAGGGATAGGCGATGTCTTAAGTCAACATGGTCGCCCCATTGCTTTCTTTAGCGAGAAGGTTTCGGGCTCGCGCCTTCGTTATAGTACTTATGACGTCGAACTCTACACGATTGTTCAAGAAGTGAAACATTGGCGCCACTATTTTTTCATCAAGAATTCATTCTTTTCACCGATCATGATGCGTCGAAACACCAAAATGGTCAAGCAAAGATTTTGGCACGTCACGCCTCCTGGATTGTGTTTGTACAACAATTTACGTTTGTTATTCGCCATCAATCAGCTTGTATGAACCGAGTTGTTGATGCTCTGAGTCGCCGTCATGCGCTACTTGCGACATTTCAGGTTACGGTTCCGGGTTTTTCCGCTTTCGTGGACCTTTACCCTACTGAACCATTTTTTTGGTCGAATTTGGGCCGACTTGTAATCGTCTCAATCCACCACCTGTGCTATCACCGATGGATTTTTGTTTTGAGATAATCAATTAGGTGTACCGGATTATAGTCTTTGTTTACAGATCATCAAAGAACTCCATGGCGAAGGTCACATTGGTTGGGATATAACCTTATCTTTGGTTTCGGAATCATACGTTTAGCCTTCCTTGCGTCGTGATGTGGCTCACTATGTTGAACGTTGCAACACATTTCAATTAGCCAAATGTCATGCAACCAACGGTGGGTTGTACATGTCGTTACCTGTTCTGACTTAACCTTGGACTGATATTAGTATGGACTTTGTCATGGGACTGCCTCGCACTCAACGCAGTAGTGATTCTATCTTTGTCATTGTTGACCATTTCTCCAAAATGTCTCATTTCATTGCTTGTAAAAAGACAATTGATGCAGTCCAAGTGGCACAATTTTTCGTGAGATTAACTATTTACATGGTGATAGGTCTAGAATTTAATCCTAAACTAGCACTGCAGAGAACAGATCAATGTAGCACAATATAGGGTATCGAATCCACAGAGACCAGATAGTACACGTTCAGTTAAAAACTCAAATTTGGCTAAAGTGAGAATAGTAGATTGGTTCTGAATCAAAACAGTAAATAGAAAACGGTTTGAAACTTATAGAATAAAAGCGTCAGGTATCAGGGAAACCACAGGTAATCAGGGAAACCATAGGTAATCAGGATTGAAAGTCAATTTATCATGCAGGGATTTTCTTTGAAAATAGTTCTCAACATGAAAGACAGAGATGG
>OVBE01013075.1:0-12960 GCA_900406425.1 Iberis pinnata
GTGTTGTGTACACAGACGCCATGAAACTTGTTTTTTTTTTCTTGTGTCCGAATTAAACAAAGAG
Source organism: Iberis pinnata (assembly GCA_900406425.1). Taxonomy (NCBI): domain Eukaryota; kingdom Viridiplantae; phylum Streptophyta; class Magnoliopsida; order Brassicales; family Brassicaceae; genus Iberis; species Iberis pinnata. The sequence goes on from OVBE01013075.1 coordinate 65, forward strand.
TATAAAAAGTTAAGAATTTTGGTATAATTTTTAGTTTTTTTGGATATATATATTTTCAAGTAATTGGTTTTTAAAGATTGGAGGTGAGAAAANATAGAGAGAAAAAGTTTCTCTTTCCTCTCTAAAGTACACCAAAAGCACAAAGTCACTTAAAGTGTAAATACTTCTTACAAATTACACCTTCATGAAAATTACTGATGATTTTAATATATTACTATGATTTAGGTATGAAATAGGCGATGTTTTATATGATATTTGATTCACGTGTCGTCAATGTCATCTTTCGTTAATGGAAACCTAACGCAGTGAGGACAAGATATTGGAGGATTTTAGATATTTGGTGCATTTTATTTTATATTTAAGTGAATTCATGTATGAAATAGTACATTCTCATATAATCATATAGTTGAAGTATAAAAAAGCCAACTTTCCAAATAACAATATATACAATAACAAACATATATATATATATATATATATTCACTAATACTAAACTATTTAGATATTTACTTTTTGTTGGTGGAACAAATTGAATTATATATTTATATTTTTCACTTGAATGGTAAAAAGATAAAAGAATATTTAATTTCATTAAATTTTATTCTTAAATGATATCAATTTATAAAACTTTTTTTTAATTCTATAACCATTTATTTAGCGCAAGAAATAATGAACAAAGGTTAGTTTCAAATAAATTTATGGAGTTGTAAATTATTTATTGGAAAATTCAAGAAGTTCCAAAAATTTTGGAGCTCTTTCTTAAAAAATTAATTGAAATTATTGTTTTTGTTTCACATGGTTTATTTTCTAAAAATACTATTTTCATTTCATTTTATTTGTGATATATACAGAGAAATATACAGAGAGAAAAATACTCCATTTATTTTATATTACTTTATTTTTTCACAAAACTTGAAGTTTTATTTTTAGTTTTAACTAAAAAAATGAATTTAGTTTATCAACAGAAACAAAAGTTATTAGTTCAGCTTATTTAATTATATTTTAGTGAACGTTTTTTCTCTCAAAAATATTCAAAACATATGTATTTGGCTCTAAACAATTATTATACACATCTTTAGACCAAATAGTTAAGAAAAAAACAACACAATATTTTTTTTTAAAAAAAACATTATAATTTGAAGAATAATGTTATAGTAAGTTAAAAAGAGAAAATAATTATTATTTTTTAATATATGTAAAAACTTTAGAAAATTAAGTAATATGACTAAGAGTAATATTTTGTAATGTATATACCAATGTTAAGTTAACTTATTGATTTTATTCTATTGATATGAACTTTATCATCATAATTGCGAAATATAAAATAAAAAGAACAAAAACTATTAAAAAATATCAAAAAAAAAACTAAAAATTATGTGATCTAATTAAACCACGAACAAAAATAAAAATAGAAAAAAAAATAAAACTCCAAAATGTTTGTTCATCTTCAACCTCCAAACTTCATATCATCATCATTTTCTGAACGTTCAAGAAACGAAGTAAGAACTTTAATGGCATTGATCTGACATTGCAAAGCCAAAATGTAACTAGCTGTCTCTTCAAACAGCGCATCGAGTCCAAGATCTGTTCCTCCAGGAACTATTGTCTGAAGCGTCTCAATCTTCTCTGTTACTCCTTCTTCTTCTTCTTCATCTTCATCTTCATTGTAATCTACACTTGTGGTTGCATTAGACAATCTTGCTCTGGTTTTCCGGTTGATAATGGTGGCGCGTGAGTTCACGGCAGTGGATGGAGATGGTGAAGAGCATTTTGTTTGGGAAGTAATTAGGGTTTTCTCCATTGATGGAAGGAGAAAAGAAGATGTGTTTGGAAGAAAAAGGAGTAAAAGTGATGTGTGTATTTATATGAGTGATGATATTAGTAGATTGAAGTAGAACCGGTTCAACAATTCCGGTTTGATTTCACTTTGGTTTACTCTCTAAGTTTCCGCTAAATAATCAAGTTTTCTCTAGACCTTATTTAAATTGATGGTAAAGATCGAATAGGACAGCACCAGTCCGGAACATAAGCAAGTTAAACCATCGATTAGGACACCAACATCTAGAATACACACCGATTAGAGCACCAACATCTAAAATATACACTAATTAGAGCACCAAACATCTAGAATACATGTTTATTGAAAAAATGGCAATTTTGTTTAAATAAAGAGACATTTTTCTTGAAATTAAAAAAGTATTTATGTTTAAATATAAGGAATTTTTTTGAAAATTTTAAAATATTATATCAAAAGTATCATAAATTATATATTTTTGTAAAAATAATATTCATTAGAGGTTCTAAGATGGTAAACAAATTTTAGTATATTTTAGTTAAATATTTTGTTTTATTTTTTGTCGCTTGAATCTTTGAACCATAACAAACTGTCAAGTTAATTTATATTTTTTACATATATATATATATAAAAGACGTATTTTTAAGATTTGTATAAGGCACCCAAAAACGTTGGACCGACATTATATAATAATAAAGATTATATGTTTGGATCAAGAAAATATTACGAACAATTAGATAAATTAAGTAAGATTATTTATAATATGATATTCGAATTATATTTTTTTATACCTAAGTTTTAGAATATCTTATGAGCTTAATAATATTAATACTATTTTCTATATAAATCTAATTTTTAGTGTCATAATAAAATATAAAATCTAGTAGATTTTAAAATAATGTATATGTGTTTTATTCAATAATGTAATTATTTTTATAGAATATATTAATTTGGTAAAAAGAAATATATTATAGTAATTTTTTGGATGAATTCTTTGAAATACCATCAAAAGAAGTTTAAATTCCAAAAATATTACACACTCCCAAAAGTTCCAAAAATACCATTAAATTGTTGGTTTTTCATAAATATCACAAACATAATGTAAATTTTAAGGGTTTAAAATTTAAAATTTTATTTGAGTTCACTGAATAGAATTTAGTTTTAAAGAGGGTAAATTTTGGTTATGGGATTTTAGGGTTTAAATTTAGAACAAAAATATTTTTTGGTATTTTTAAATTTTTTGGAATGTATAGTATTTTTTAGAATATATCAAGTTTTAGTGGTATTTTGAAAATCTCCTATTTTTTTAATATTACAATTTCAAATATTTATGAGTATTGGTTATATGATTTATTATTACCAAAAAAAAAAATAATGTATGCTTTACTCTAATTGGGATTTGGTTTGGTTTGAATTTTTTGATCAATATTATTTTTGTTCTTTTGTTTTCAAATTTGGGAATGTTATCTTTTGTTGGATAGAGAGATTTGGAAAGTGAGTAACACGCGTCATGCTGAGTTGTTTATTGGAGACATCAAGTGGATCTCTCTAAAGTCCTGACAGATAGATAGATTGGATCTTTATTAAATTTCAATTTTTCAATAAAATATTTAATTAAAAATGAAGTGTCATTACCAAATTGTAACATGCTTAGTTTAGTAATGATAAGACTTATCGACATGTGTTAAGCTTAATTTTCAGAGTTTGACTTGTTGGTCCTTGTTTTGTTTTCTTTTTGGAAACAGTAATGATGATTTATGGTTACAAAAATAATCACTCAATAAAAAAAAAAAAAAAATCTACTAATGTATCAAGCATGCATATAGATATAGACAAATGCATTACATGTTGTTAATCTAGATTTTAAAACTAAAGGTGAATTAAAAATGTGTCAATAAATTTTTTTTGTTATGATTTCATATTCATCTATTCATTAATCAGTGAAAAAACATTGATAAAAAGTATATAAGTATTGATAACTTTTCAAAACTAAAAGATTGATGAGAACAATATCTTTTAGTATATGTGGGATAAAAGTTTCTAAAAAGTTTATATTATCAAACGGTTGGTTTCAGATACCGATAAAATTGGGAACAAAACTCCAAAACTTTTACGGTATATTAAAAAATAAAATAATGATTATAAATAAATATATGAAATGTGTGTGATAAACATGTAATTTATCACAAACTTTTAATATGTATAGAAACATTAAAATTTTTAAAATGATAGAAGGGAATATTCTTTTTTGTTATATACTATTCGTTTCTTAAATATAAGATTTTCGATTTAAATGCGCCAATATTAAAAAAAATATGATTTTTTTAAAAAATATGTAGTTTAATGTATAATAGAAAATAATTTACAATATGAGTAACAAAATATAATATAATTGGTTGTAAAGTAGATAATAATTTTTAAAAAGTAAACTGAGGCTTCTAGCCAGAGCCGGTTCTGAGTCCAAGTAGAGCAAGCATGCGATTGCGACTTTTTTCAATTTAAAAATTTTAGTTAAGAAAACGGCATTTTTTGAAAAATTGTACAATTTTGGCCTATTTTTCATTGTAGATTGCGGCCTTTAAAAAATTTTAAAATCTCAGGACCGGCCCTGCTTCTAGCTCTTGTGGTAAAGGGTTCACAACTATGAGATTCGCTACCTGGGTTCGAATTCCGGTCACCATCAATTAACATGGGATGAATTTCGGCGGTTTTCTTGGATATCCATGACGACTGCAGACGCTTTGAGCCTAGTCAAAGTACTTCGGACCCCAGATACCAGAGTTGTTTTAAAAAGTTGCATAAAATTATGAGAAAATCTTATACTCCTTTCATTCTGAAATATAAATCGCCTGTGGCAGGTGCATGGGAAAGAGGAAGAAAGAATAGGACCCAATAAGCCATCTCTAAATGGAAAAGAGAAAACGAAAGTAGCACATGTTGTCACATGAGTTTATCTATTCATCTCCATGTGACCTTTCTTTACTCTCTCTCTAGAATGAAAATAAACAGATAGATAAATACAGTTGTAAATAGATAGTGAAGAGAGATGGTACTATGATGAATTACTACTAGTTGCAACACTAGAAGATCCACATGATTCTCCATCTCGCCATGGGAGCCACGTGACATCTTTATTAAACATTTAAACTTCAATCTAAGTAAAATAGAATTCTATTACTTTCCCTCTGTTTTAAGAAAATTATCTTTTTAGACTTTTCACACAAATTGAAAAATTTATGTTTTCTATAAAAATAACATTAAATATTTTAAATCAACCAATATAAAAAGTACTGCAATTATTCTATTGGTCAGAAAAAATCAAATTCATACAATTTTTGCATTGAAAACCTAAAACGACATTTAAAAAAACAAAAACTAATAGCTAAAACGTCAATATTTTATAAACGGAGGGAGTATAACTTTTCCAACTTTCTCTGTTTTTGAAAGAGTGTCGTTTTAGCTTCAAATTTTTGTTAGAAAAAGAATGTCATTTTAGGTTTTCTATACAGAATTTAAATGAGTTTGACTTTTCTGGCCAATAGAAAAAATGCAATACTTTTTTATATTGATTGATTTAGAATACTTAATGTAATTTTTATAAAAATCTGAAATTTTTAAATATATGTGAAAAAATCTAAAGTGAAACTCTTTCAAATTCAGAAGGAGTATTGGTTTTATCTTGTATCTAAGATTTTAAATATACTTTTGAGCTTCTAAATTTTGTAAGACATATTCTTTCATTTTATTTGATGTTTAAAATAAACATACATAGATTAAATATAGTAAGTTTATATAATTTTTCATTTTTTTACATACAATAAGTTTGGGCCAAAGTTCTAATATCTCTTTAACTCCAGGATCAATCGTTTTAAAAACGTAAAATATTCTTTCTCATGAACTCAATATAGAAGCACAACATCACTAATAAATGTGATTAACTGGTTAACCAATTAATTGGTAATTATTTTCATGTTTATATAAGAACATAATTTACTAAAACAATTTTAAACCAATAGATAATTGTTACAAAATATAAACAATCATAGATATACATTTATTTATTTTTGCATAAAAAATTATAAACATCAACTGATATTTAATATTTATATATATGTACATATATATAAATATATGTTAATAATATAAAGGATGATATGAAAATATTAAATTAAAACACCCTATTTTATAATACTTAAAAGAAGAAAAGAGAGTGGAGGAGATGTTTCCAAGGAGGGAACGAAGAGATTTATTAGAATCGGTTTCTTTCACCATCTACCAACCTCACACTTACCCCAACGAAACTTGATTTATGGATTTTTTTTTTTTTTTTATGTTTATAATATACACACAACATAAGTTTAATAGTAGACCATCATTTTTCTGTTATAATTGCATCGAAAAATTTTACTTTATAATTAATATTTATTATAATATAAAATTTTGTAATTACAAGAACTTGAACATTGTTGAAAAATAGCATAAAAGTAAAATTAACCATTTAATCAAAACTATTTTTCCGATTTTTTTAAAAAAATTGGCCAATTTTTGTATTTGCGTATCATTATTCAAGAACAACTTTTATTTTTCCTGGGATTCTATAAATGTTTTATTGTCATATAGATAAACAGTCACATCATTGAGGTTGATTAATGTGCGTTATTAAACTAAGAAAAGAGCTCTCAAAGTTGAGATGTTGGTAACAAAATCTAAAAACTAAAAAAAAAACCCTCGAGCTTTCTCTATGAACAGTTTTCTGAGAAAACCCCAAGAAGCTTATTTCGCCGACAGCAGCACCGGGCCTTCGCCGGGCCGCCGTCCCCCTTTTTCCTTCTCGTTTTTATCGGCTCTTCCTTCTCCTCCTTCTTTCCGCTTAGATCCTTTGCGCCCAAGTTTCTTGGCGTCAGCGTTACAAGGTGTGGTGGCTCTAGCCTCGCGCCGCTATGGTTTGGCTGGAGCTCCTCTTCCGGCGTTTGGTGGTTACTTCGATGGCTTACAGGCGTGGGTTGTGTCTTCATCCTGTTCCGGCGATTCGTTTTGGCCGGATCCTCACCGGTTCCCTTCAATGTCGGACTCACTTGCGGTCCTCTACTTCTCTCCTTCTCCTACTTCGGTTTTCAGGTCAGATCTCCCTTTGGCCTAAGTTTCTGGTGTTCTTGGCAGTGAGTGGAGTTTCACCTCCGTCGTTGGCCACCTCTGGCAGCTTATGTTCCTCTGGTGGTCTTTGCACTTCTGCTCCGGTTCAGGTTGGGTTTTGAGAGGTTGGTTAGTTGTTTGAGTTTTGGATCAGGTTCTTGTGGCTTGTTTGGGTTGCTAGGGCGTTTGTGTTAGGTTTTGGTGCTCGCTCAGGTAAGATCTGGTTGTTGTCCCTTGTTGTTTCCTGTTTTTGTTGGTCTTGGTTCCCGAGCTTTGGCTTCGGGGGTCTGTGGCTCGGCTTTCTCAGTATTTCGACTTGCGGTCTGGTTCCTTCAGTTCATTCGGGTTCCTTAGCTCTCTTTCTCTGTTCTGGTGGTCTTGACTTACTTGGAGTAGCTTTCTAGACTGGTTGGTTCAGGTTTCAAGTGGGTTTTGCTTCTGTCTCTGGCTTTGCTTTGGGTTTCATGTTCTTCCCTTCAGCCGTGGTTTTGTCCTCTTTGGAGTTCGTTACCTCAGGGGATGTACCGTTTTCGCTCCATGTCTCATCTTTGGTTTAGGCTAAAATCCTTTCTTCTTCGGCTTGCTCTTTCCGACGCTTTGATAATATCGTTAGTCGCCTTTCTTCGGAAGCTTCGTGGGATCGATAATCTCACGCGGTTCCTCTTCTGTTTTCAGTAGCCGTTTGTGCTTATTGTGAGGTGGTTTATTGTTCGCTATTGGAGGTAGCTGCGTTCGTGCTTCGGTGTTCCGACACTCGTGGTTAGATCCTTGCCTCACCTTGTCGCGGAAGTTTCCCATTGGTCGCTTGGTTGTCAATCTCTTGTTGTTTTCTCTTTGTGTGTTAGGTTGAGTAATCTTGTTTTACCTTTTTACTATTCTATATAGCTGCCTCTTTTGGTCTATGCTTCCGGGAAAATCTTGTCTTTCGCCGGCTTTAGTGTGTTTTTTCAGGTTGTTGTATAACTTTGTAATCTCGGTTGTAATTATTCTATCATATGGAGAAAAAATTTGGGATGTTGGTATTTTTTAAGGTAAGAAAGAAAAAAGTTCAAAAAGACAAAGACAAGTGATTTATAGGACCGGTGCAAACACAAGTTTGCAGTATACTTTATATTTTTAAAATTTTGTTCTAAAAATCGGTCTATTTTCAAAATTTTATTTTAAAAACCGACTAATGTTTTTAATTTTATATTATGGCAGCCTTTAAAATCTCATGATCGGCTCAATATTTCTTTTTGTTAAGGTAGAAAAAAATTAGAATGGAAAATTATATATTTTTGTAGAATAATTGATATCATTGAGTAATTTATCTATTAAGTTTGTTAATAAATCTAAATTATACTATCTTCAACTAACTAAAAGAAATAATTTTAATAAAATTCGATTTATGGTGTTCTATTGGTTGGATTTTTGTTATGTGGTTGAGAGATATGAGCCAAACCAAAAGGTAGACCCAATGTGATCTTTGCGACAATGGTTACATGGGTGTGGGTCACCTATGCACCGTCCTTTGTCTCTAATCTCGTTATTTTTTTTTAATAATAACATGATTCGTAATATTCACATTAATTCTGAATTTTAATGCCGCATTTCTACGTTTTTTTTTAAAATTTTGTAATCATATGTGAAAGCTGAATTTATATTACTGTAATAAATGTAACATATTTTCTATAAAATTAAAATTATTCTATAACTGTAATAGTTGGCTAAAAAATATCGTAAAAATTAGGGAAAAATCGCATAAAAATCTTTCAAAGTGGATGCGACTGACATTTTAAACTTTTAAAGTTTTTCACTATAACTTTAAGCATCCAAAGTGACTATTTTGCTAACTTAAACCTTCAATGTGGCTGCGTGTTTACGCGCCGCAATTTTTTTAACGGATTCATTTTTTAATATTTTTCTAAAAAAAATTATAAAAAAATTCAGAAAAACTTTAAAAAATTCCAAAAAATCAGAAAAAACCAAAAAATTATTATAAAAATTCAAATTTCCTATAAAAAATAAAATAATTGATCAGTTTAATTAAAAAAACTAAACATATTATAAAAACTATAAAATGTGTTAAAATAACACTTTAAAAATGTTAATAATCAATTATAATTTTGTTAAAATTTTAAATGTGTTAAATGAATAAATTATAAATATATTATCAAAAGAGAACACTAATTTTGTAATATTCAAGTGACAAAATATATAATGACCACAAATAAGTCTATGTAGGTTTAATAGTTAATTAAGTCTACGTGGTTGCTTATATTCAAATTTCAAGTATAATATATGCCATTTTTATCCTTCTAAGTGTTTGAAAAGAGTCTCAGAACTACACTTTTTGAGTTTTAGTTCTAATATGACATATTTTTAACTTATAACACGCTTATAATTTTGACTTATAATTATCTTTAAAAATACAAATTATAGATTTTCTTAAATTTTTAAAACATGATTCGGACTTATATTTTATGAAAACATTAAAAATATAGAAAATCCAAATTTTGAGTCATTATCTAGAATATTGACTCTCTTAGAAGGTGTTATTGAATTAATTTTTGGATGTATTATATAAAATATAAATTTATTTTTGTGTTTTAAAATAATTTATTGAATTGTCTACAATATAAATGAATTTTTAGAAGATTTTATAATTTTAACACATTTATAATTTAAATACATTTATAATTTAAACACAATTATATTAAAATATTTTTATAATTTTAACACATTCTGAATTTTTTATAGGAATTTTGAATTTTTATAATAATTTTCTAAATTTTTCTGATTTTTTGGAATTTTTTAAAGTTTTTCAGAATTATTTTATAAGTTTTCCGTTAAAAAAATTGCGGCACGTAAACACGCAGCCACATTAAAGGTTTAAGTTAGCAAAATAGTCACTTTGGATGTTTAAAGCGACAGTGAAAAACTTTGAAAGTTTAAAATGTCAGTGGCAACCACTTTGAAGGGTTTTTATGCGATTTTTTCTAAAAACTAGTGATCATGTGACAAAAAAATAGTGATGAGATATGAGAGCTCCTTTTATATTATTATTATTATTTTAAGAAAAATTATTTTGAAGGGTATTATTATTATTATTATTATTATTATTTGTAATTCCAAATTTTAGATCATAACGAACTGGTCTATTAGTCTATAAATGTTATTAAAAGAAAAATTTTACACATGTGAAAATGTATAAACTCTAATCTTGTAAAGATAAAACATTATCTTATGATTATTGTTGGAGTAAATGCAGCAACATATTTTCTATAAAAGTATAATAGTTCTTTAATTTGAAAAGTTAGCTAAAATTGACAAGGAAATTACTCGTGTTCTTTTTGATGATTTTGTTTTCGATAACAATTTTTTTTAAAAGGTATTGACTTACTACATATATTTTATACATAATTTGCAACTTACTCTCTAACATATTATTATCTGGTAACTAGGATTTGAAGTGGCCCAATGTCCAATGAAATTTAGGGAGTAACGATATTATTTCATAAAAATAATATTTGTGATAATCGAAAAGTTCAGGACCAGCTTTTTTTTTTTGTAATAATGGAAATGTTGAGGACCAGATTATGTTTTAGAAAAAGTTTTAAAGACACAAAAGCACCAATTCTCAAAAGAGAACGTGTGTAATTTGGAAGTATTCGTTCTCCAAAATGTGATATGTTGCTTCTTTCTTTATGTATTTTTTAAATAAAAAATGTTGTTTTTTTGTTCCGTTCTCGAGAAGATTCTCGTTCGCCTTTCTTTTCTTTCCAAAATCGTCTATTATGTTTTTCTATGGAGCCATTCCGAGAAAATGACTCAGACAGATAACCTATAATCTTTACCGGGAATTTTCGGCCAGTTCTGTTTTTCTCTTTACTCTCTATCGGCGGAGCTCGATGTCCTTCAGTTTGGTGCTTTGCTTTTGCAGAGGTTTCCGTTTCTCGGTTTTTGTCATTGGCTCTTCTGTCTTTCAATGCCTTTGTTACAGGAATGATAGCTAGGATCGCCGGTTGCTGAGACTTCCAAGAAGTTGTTTCTCCGTCTGGTCAAGGCGTTAGGTACTTTTAGTGGTACGCCATCATTATCTTCCTTGCACAGCTTCCGTGTTTCAACAGCTATATTCTTCTCCGGTTCTTTGCTCTGTTTAGTCAGTCGCCCGGGTCTTCAGGGTTAGATCTTTTGGGTCTGATGTTTTCGCTAGTTCTTTAGTGATAAGTTTGGCTTTATCTTTTTCTCTCGATCTACTTAGTTTGGCCTTTGACTCTGGCGTGTCCTTTTTTTGCCCGGCTTTCGAATTTTTGTCTGTTGTGTTTTCTTTTGTTTTTTGGTTTGTTTTTTTTAATCCACTAGTCGAAAAAAGAAAACAAAAGTTTGGATAACCCAAATCTTTATAAACAATTCATCAAAAGCTTCTTTCATAAATGTTGTTAATATGAAGTATTGCAGACTCTTCATTTTCTCTTGTTGTATTGGTCCCCGGCGTCCGCCTCTAGCCGGCATCGTGCTTTTTTCTTTCTAATTTTTTCTTCTTTTTGGTTTTCTTGTACTCCCCTTTTGGACTATCTATTTGTCTTGGTGGTTTTTTGTTCTTGTTATTGTCGTTGCACCATCGTCCAGGGCAATCAGATTTTTGGCATGCATGTCCGACCAACTTCGAGATCTAGCCTTAGCTCATCTTCAACGTTCGTTTCCAAAGTTGGTTCTGATTGTTGGCGAATGAGTTTGAACTTCGATTTCATTCTGATTGCATGCATCACCTTCACCATCTTGGTGGTGGATCTGGTGTGTTCATGGTCTCGTTAACTAGGTTTCTCTGATGCGGTCGGATGTGGTTTCTTGAAGATGGTGTTTGGAGCACGGATACAACTCAGGGTTCCGGCGAAGCAAATAGGAGTTGGGAGCATCTTTTTGGATTTGTTGGAGAAGCCGTTAAAACAAGTGTGGTGGTGATCATAATCTCTGGTCAAAACCTCGCCGGCGGATGTCCCTGTACAGAAGCGTCGAAGATGATGGGCACACACTTGCTTGGGCTTGGAAATGAGCCTTTGAGGCCCAATTTCTTTCAGTACAACCCACCAGCTTTTTTGTTGTTGTGAATATGTCTGTAAATCTTATTTTAGATTTTTTCTTGTCAACTAGTTTGTAATAGGTTCTGGCAATCAATTCCATATGGAACGCCTCCTACTTTTACCTATGTCGGTGTTTCACTTTTTATTTGGGTCAAGGGATCAATCGAGTCTAGCATATTGTCTAAATGTCGTAATCTCAACAAGGGACCAATATTACTCCTATGATGGAGTCCTAGAACCTTTTAGATTTGGTTTAGTTTTTGTTATCGTTCGTTTATCCAGTACGTGTTAGAATTTCCCTCCGGTGGGACGGGTTGTATCTTTTATGGGTTATTTGTTCTAACTTAATAATTTCAGTTGATAAAAAAAAAAGTATGAAGTATTTTTTATATAAATATTTTAATGAAAAAAACAAATCAAAAGTTAACTTTTTTTAACAAAAGGTCTACACACATATATTTAAAAATATTGTGTACATAATAAGAACCTTGATCAATATGATTGTCGTTGATCAAGATTTTATTTAAATGATAATACAGATTTGGATTATGATTGATTCCAAGAATAAAAAAAAAACAAAAGTGATGCAAATGACATGGGCTTCCACTTTCACGAACCCACATGCGTTAGATCTTCCATGAGAATCACTATCATCATCACTATCATCATCATATGTGATGTCATAATAAAGATCATCATGATGGTGCATGTGCAATGATCACTTATTCTCTCATGATCCTTCTGTAACCAGGTCAGTAAGTATGGCTATAAAGTTCTTTAATTGTCCATAGAAATAAAGAAACAAATCAAACTTATTCTTTTTACATTATAGATTGAGATTAGTATTTTATAATTCACATTTAAGCAAAGGTAAAACACTAGAAAACAAAACAATTTTAACCATA
>OVBE01013076.1:0-12960 GCA_900406425.1 Iberis pinnata
CATAGATTCTGGTCATTGTTCCTTCGACTCGACTAGACTCATCTAAACAAAACAAAAAAATTTGAAAACTTTTGCCAAAATAACAAAACATCCAAATAATGTTAATAACCATCATATCCCCTCCCCCAGACTTACTTCACACCGTCTTTGTGTGAAAATAAATCCAGAAGAAGGAAAAATGACCATAAAATAAATAAGCCTAAACACATAAAATCCAAAATAAAATAAAATACATAAGTCCAAAGTGAAAAAGAAAAAGATACTCTGAAATTCCACCATCAATCTGAAGTTTGTCCCGAGTTGCCGCCTCCTTTGTCTCTCCTACCCAAAGTCTCCTCATCATCATCACTTTGATCCTGATGTGCTCTAAAGTATGATGGGCGTCTGATCTTTGCTATCGTGCTCCATATCCTATGAACCATGCAATGAGTCATCTCAGCGACATATGCGGTCCATCTGATTGTCTTGGCATCTGTGAATTCTGAACGTTGTGGTGGTAAATCAAACTCANACTGTAGTCCTCGAGTAGGATGAGTGAACCATCCTCTAGACAAGAATCTCGTTGTCGTTGCTGAGTGGACCACCTACTCTGAACCAGCTCTCTGGGGAGTCTCGGTGAATCCAGTATAGGTGCAGCTCCCCCAAGTAGACGATCAGCTCCGCGTCGAAAATGAATGTTCTCCAGGGAAGTGATGCTAGTGATGTCCTACTGTGGCAGCTGAATCTTGCACTTCTGACCCCCTGAATGTAGAAACATGTAGGCTATGGTCTTCGTAAACCACCTGGTCAAGAAGAGATAAGCCCAATCCACGCGGCTGGTCGTCTTCACCGGAGTAAATAACCTGAGAGGAATCCTTACATAATGTAAAACCAGGGTAACTAACCTACCCATCACCTCAATACGGGTCTGGTTCCTCAGCGCATCGATCTTCCGGCCAGCTAGGATCTTAGCAAAAATCCATCCCATGTTAGCATCATGGCGATCCCGGTCCTGATCAGTCTCATAAGTGACCATCGTGAAATGGAATAAGACGTAATGAAGGAGCTCAAGCTCCTGAGAGTTGACTGCTGCTGCCTCTGATTTTCTGGAAAATGTGCAACCCAATATCTTAAGTGTTATGCGAACAGCTGGGTTGCGGATGCCGGTAAGCTTTACTTCTCGAGACTTATAATCTCCATGAGCAATAACGTCCCACAAATCAGTGTAGGAGTAGAATTTGGGCAGCTCATGAAGGTGCACATCCGCTCAGAATCGAAAAATAGGACCAAACTCCACCATCGGAATCCTGTAAAGAATACCGCAACAAAAGAATTGTACCTCGGTTTTGGCCATGTATGGATGTTGCGGGTCTGAACCAGGGTTATAAATACGGAACGAGGCTAAGAACTGCCTCGCAAGATTGGGATAGAGAGGATAGTCTTGGAACAGCAAGGTTCCGAGACCCATCCGAGTGAAGATCTCCACAACATCACAATCTACACCCAATGCCGCCAAAGTCTCATGATCGGCAAACCAGGTCGGCTCCATCAAGCTCTTGAGCAGAGTGTTATAGAACATGGAATCAAACTGATCCCATTTGTCGGTGAACTTCCGCTCCTTCCAACCCTTGTGACTCTTGAGTTGGGAAAAGACTAAATCGAGGCGGAAATTGTTGAACTGCATCTTCGGTTTTCGAGGCCATGGAGATTAAATGAACCTTGGATCGAGGATCAGATCTTCTTCTTCTACATCCTCGAGGTTGGTGCTGCTACTAGCGACCGCCTTCCCCTTTTCTTTAGCGGTTGGTTTCTTCTTCTTAGCCGCAGGAGGTGGTGAAGCTGAACTGTTTGCTGGTGGTGGTGGTTGTCGTGCGGTCCGTGATCTTGTTCTTTGACGTTTGTCTACCGATGGGTCTTCTTCAGTTCCCTCATACCGCATAGGATCATCTTCAGCTGGAGTGAGAGTCATTCTGAAAAGAAAAAGATCTCAAAGTAGAGTGAGTGACCTTATCAATTCAAAACGAATACACTCAACAATCCATGTGCAAGAATTGAGATACTATCGAACGTTAACACGTAACCGATTCCAAAAATTCAAAACAATCCTAATGAAATCACTATTAAACATGGATAACTGGGAGCAATGATTGAGCAATACTAAACACAAAATTAGTAAGAATTCAAGCTAAACAATCATCCAAAATCATAAAACACAAGTGAAATTTTAATAGAGATCGCAATTAAAACCAATGGAATCCAAACTAACATATCCTAGCAATCCGAATTCAATCCTAAAGCATTACACATTCTCAATTAAGCAAAACAACTCCCTAGAACAATCCAAAGATCACAAAACCTGAAATGCCTTTCAAATTTCAAATCGTAATATCAAAAATCAAAAATTTTGACACAAATCAACCAACATCATTATGCATGCACCAAATAAGCATCAAATATATGTAATAAGGCAACAATCAACCAATTCCAATACCTAAATCAACCAAAATTTGAAAACCCTAGAACCCCAAAATTTTCGGAATTTCAAAGAGAGATAGGGTTCCATACCTTGCTTGAACCGAGAAACTGATTGGAGATTCGGAAAGAGCTCAAAAAATTGTGTGGATTAGGCTCAAGAAACGCAAAAATCGGTTGAGATTTGGTAGGAGATTAATCAATGGAGATTTGAAGGTTTTAGAGAAGTTTGTGTGTGATAATGGGGGAATGAGGGTTCAAAATTTGTTTGGGGAAGAAGAAGAGAAGAAAAACTGGTCCAAATCAAGTGAAAACCGGTTTATTCTCTAAAAAAACCAGTTTAGTTTAAGTGAGGATCGACTTACCTGAACGACGAATCGATCATTCTCTGAAGGGATCGATTGATCCGAATTTACGCAAATTTAGGTTATTTTCGATCGATTGATCCATAGACGAATCAATCAGTCCATCTGTGAACCTCGATTCTCAACCTCGATGGATCAATCAATCCAATGAAGGATCGATCGATCAATTTTTACGTAAAATTCTTGTTTATATGGATAGATCAATCCACATAGGGATCGATTGATTTGAACCCTCGATTAGAGCTTCTCTTTTTCTGAACTTTCTGAAACACTTTGAACTCAAAACTAAAAATTAGTAAACTAAAAACAAAAACTGACTCTAACTTAAAAACAACTAAAATAAAGACACTAAATAGTGGGTTGCCTCCCACTCAGCGCTTGTTTAGCGTCATGAGCCTGAAGGTACTTACCTCTAAAATGAGGCTAGATCGAAAAGAGAAATCTCATATTCCTCCATGAGATATGAAGCAGCTAGATAAGGCTTAAGCCTTTGTCCATTCACCACAAAATCATTTCCTTGGTGATTATTGAGCACAACCGCACCATATGGTTTCACCTCTTATATGACAAACGGTCCAAACCACCTAGAATTCAACTTTCCAAGGAAGAGTTTCAATCGAGAATTGAAGAGCAATACCTGATCACCTGGTTGAAAATCTCGTGGAATGATTTTCTTGTCATGTGCAGCTTTAGTCATTTCTTTGTAGATTCTGGAGTTTTCATAAGCTAAGTGGCGAATCTATTCAATCTCATAGAGCTGAATGAGACGCCTCTCTGCTACGGTCTTTAAGTCAAATTTCAGCAACTTGACAGCCCATGCAGCTTTGTGCTCCAATTCTACAGGTAAATGACAAGCTTTACCATAGACAAGGTTAAAAGGAGTAGTACCAAGAGGGGTTTTGAATGCAGTTATGTATGCTCATAGAGCATCATCAAGCTTGAAAGACCAATCTTTCCTAGACCCATTTATCGTTTTCTGCAAGATAGCTTTGATTTCCCTGTTAGAAACCTCCACTTGTCCGCTTGTTTGAGGGTGATACGGTGTAGTGACTTTATGTTTTACCCCATGCTTCCTAAACAATCCATCAAAGACCCTACTGATGAAATGAGTGCCTCCATCGTTGTTGACAACTCTCATAATACCAAACCTAGGAAAAATCACAGACTTGAACATTTTTAGTACCACTTTCACATCGTTAGTGGGGCTAGCAATCGATTCAACCCACTTAGACACATAATCAACAGCAACTAGAATATAAAGGTTATTATGAGAAACAGGGAAAGGGCTCATAAAGTCAATTCCCCACACATCAAAAACCTCTACTTCAAGAATGAAATTTTGTGGCATCTCATTCCGTTTTGAACTATTCCCTTGTCTTTGGCACGAATCGCAGTGATAGATGAAGGCATGAGCATCTCTAAACATAGTGGGCCACCAGAAACCAACTTCGAGTACCTAATAAACCGTCTTGAATGTAGCAAAGTGACCAGCATAATATGAACCATGACAATGATACAAAATATTTTGAATCTCTTCCTCAGGCAGACATCTTCGGAACATACCATCTTTACAAAGCTTGTAGAGATATGGTTCATTCCAGTAGTAATGTTTGACATCCCTTAAGAACTTCTTCTTTCGGTAACCTGAAAAATCTTGTGGTACAACATCAGCAGCTAAGTAATTAGCAAAATCTCGAAACCATGGAGTAAGCAAATCAATCTTATTGAGTCTAGGGATAGAGAAATTCTCATTCTCAATGGTTCTTATTTCACAAATGCGTTCCTCTGGGAAATAATCATCTATGGGAACGTCTTCTTGAACTTGAAGTTAAGAAAGATGAACTGCAACTCCATTTTCAATGCCTCGCTTGTCCTTAATCTCCAAATTGAATTCCTACAAAAGTAAAATCCAACGTAATAATCTGGGTTTAGCATCATTTTTAGAAAAGAGATACCGCAACGCCGCATAATCGTGTGGACTACTACTTTAGATCCCACTAAATAGGATCTGAACTTCTCAAAAGTGAAGACAATCGCTATAAACTCTTTCTCATTTGTTTCATAATTGCGTTGAGCTATATCAAGAGTCCTAGAGGCATAGTAAATGACATGAAGCTTCTTATCTTTTCGCTTTCCAAGAACAGCCCCCCATAGAAAAATCACTTGCATCACACATTACTTCAAAGGGCATGTCCCACTCTGGTGGTTGCACAATTGGAACACTTACCAAAGCTCCTTTGATCGCTAAAAAGGCAGATTGGCAATCATCATCCCATTCAAACTTGACATCCTTTCAAAACAGCTTCGTAAGGGGTCTAGCAATCTTCGAGAAGTCTTGAATGAATCTTCTGTAGAAGCCTGCATAACCTAAGAAGTTGCGAATATCCTTGACGCATTTAGGTGCCTGCAAGTTAGTCATTACTTCAATCTTAGCCTTATCCACTTCAATATCTTTCTCATAAATCTTGTGTCCTAACACAATCCCATTCGTCACCATGAAATGACACTTCTCCCAGTTCAACACTAAATGTTTGTCCTCACATCTCTGAAGAACCCTGCACAAGTTAGCAAGACAAACATCGAAAGAAGATCCATAGACAGAAAAATAATCCGTGAAAACTTCCATGATATCTTCAATAAGGTCAGTAAAGATAGACATCATGCATCTCTGAAAGGTTGCTAGAGCATTACACAATCCAAAAGGCATCCTGCGATAAGCGTAGATACCAAAAGGACAAGTGAATGTCGTCTTCTCCTGATCGTCCGGGTGAATTGGAATCTGACATAAACCTCAATAACCATCTAAGAAACAGTAATAAGGGTGATTAGCCAATCTCTCTAACATCTGGTTAATAAAAGGTAAAGGATATTGATTTTTTTGGGTTGCAACATTCAATTTCCTATAGTCAATACACATCCTATGACCTGTAATAGTTCTAGTTCGAATCAACTCATCATTCTCGTTCTTAACCACTGTTATTCCCCCTTTCTTAGGAACTACATGAACAGGACTAACCCAACTACTATCAGATATAGGATAAATAACACCTGCGTCTAGAAGTTTCATTATATCTTTCTTAACAACATCTTTCAAGTTAGGATTTAGCATTCTATGATGTTCTACAGAAGTCTTAGATTCATCTTCTAAATGTATCCTATGCATGCACAAGTATGGTGAAATCCCTGTGATATCGTCTAAGGGATAACCTAGAGCTCTACGATACTTTCTTAACTTAGAAAGAAGTAATACGGCCTCTACGTTATTTAAATCAGCATTCACTATCACGGGATAACTAGAATTAGGACCTATAAATGCGTACCTTAGCCCGATTGGAAGAGGTTTAAGTTCCAGTTTTGGAGCTTTTAGCTCGCTCTATTCATTAGTAAGGGGTGCATGGTACGGTTTAGGTGGAGACTTGGCAGTTGTCTCCAACAATTCTACTTGGTTGGTCATCTTTTCAATACTCCTGCAAGAGTCTAACATCCTGGTATAACCCGAAACATCATCTCTACGGGAGAAAGATCCATCAGTAGCATTAGTCAATGCAATCTCTAAAGGATCATCAAGTAAAAGTCATCAGAAACTCCCTCAGCAGCCTTTGTGATGGTGTCCACCCAAAAGGATTTGGCGTCTAGGGCTGGTTTCTTCAAAATGTCTTGTAGATTGAACTTCATGACCATATCACCGAGATGAAGATCAATCTTGCCTTTCTTCACATCAATAATAGCACCAGCTTTTGCTAAAAATGGTTTTCCCAATATGAGAGGCTCTTTTGGTTCTTCTCCAAGCTCCAGAATCACAAAGTCGGTTGGTAAAAGCTGTCCCAATCTTCACAGGAAGGTTCTCAAGAACTCCAACGGGATACTTCACAAAACAATCAGCAAGGATGAGTGAGTTCTTGGTACCTTTTATGTCTGACATACCCAACCTTTTTGCCATAGAAAGAGGCATAAGATTCACACTGGATCCCAAATCATAGAGAGATCTGGAAAATGTAATGTCACCAATCTCTACTGATATAACAAAGCTTCATGGATCTCCAAGTTTCTTAGGCATACGGTTTTGTAGTATCGAGCTACATTCTTCTGTGATTATCATTGCTCCCTCTTCTAAAGTGATCTTTCTTGTGAGCATGCTCTTGACATATTTCCTTAAAGAAGGAATCAGTTGACAAGCATCAGAGAATGGTGATCGAACAGTCAATTCCTTGACCATCTCCTTGCACTTTGCATCTTCTAGATCTTTTCTAGACTTCTTTAGTTGAACTGGGTACAAAACCTTAGGTTTGTAAACTCGAACTAGAGTTTCAGCAATATGAGAAGTGGATCGATCGATCCATGCTTGGATTGATCAATCTCTTTTGTTTTCGAATCTTTGACTGACGGATCGATCGATCCATCAGGGATCGATCAATCTCATTCTCGCCCTGCCTTAATAGGATCGATCGGTCTATGTTGGATTGATCGATCTATGTTGGACCGATCGATCTAGTGAATCTGAGTTTGTCCGATTTTTCGGATCGATCGATCCTTGAGTGGATCAATCGATCTCAACCTCTGCATCTTTTCCAAAAATTTTCAAACTTTCTTTTTCTACAGGTTTTTCGGTTTCTTCGACTGGAATTTCATCAGCTTATTATTTTCCATTACTCCCAACCAGAGACTTCCCACTTCTCAATGTGACAGCATTCACAAACTCCTTCTTAGAACTTGAATCAGACATCCCATAAAGAGAACTAGTTGGTCTCTTCACATCTTCAGCGATTTAAACTACTTGAGTATCCAAATGCTTGATATGAGTAGACAAGCTTTTGAATGTTTGGTTCAAATCAATGTATATGCTATCCATCTTAACATTTTGGTTTTTTTCGGTTTGTTTCTGACCTTCTAGTATCTTTTTGAGCATAGCTTCCATCTTGTCCTCTTGCTGAGCTTAAGGTGGAGGTGGTTGTTGATAAACAGGCTGAGATTGCTGTTGAAAGCCGCCTGAATTGTAGTTTTGAACAAAGCTAATATTCATGTTTCCTTCAAAAAAATTCCTCCAGCGTTTTGACCTAAGATGTTCCAGTGTTTTGCACAAAAGCCTTTTGGACAAAAACTTTGTTGAAACCTTGATTGTATCTTTGGTTGAACACTCTTTGACCTTGGCTGTTGATGTAGCTCACTTCTTTTTCTAAAACTTGAGGCGCTTTAAGAGCAAAACAGTCTACTTCAGTCTTCTCTACATCTTCAGACAAACTCAATTGTTTCTTATTATGATTATTGAGAAGTTGAGTAAGAAGCATTTTTACTTCAGCCAGTTTTGAGGATTCTGAGTCAGATGATCCTCCTCTCCTATCTGAATTCAGAAAATGCTTGCTGCTACTCGCAGGTAAATTGCCTATAAGCTGATATGCTTCATACACTGGCTTGGTCATAAAATCTCCATTACTAGCTATATCTAGAGAAAGCCGATATTGCTGCTCGATATCTCTGTAAAAGGTGTTTAGAAGGTTCAGCTTGGAAAATCCATGGTGAGGACAATCCTGAAGATACTCCTTAGATCTATCCCATGCTTCATAGAAAGATTATGCATGACCTTGTTGAAACTGAGAAATCTGGTTATTAATCCTAGTAGTAGTGTAGAACTGACTCAAGAACTTGGATTTACAATCATGCCAAGTTTCTATGGAATTAGGTGGTAAAGAATGAAGCCACCTTAGAGCTCTGTCCACTGGTGAGTGATTAAAGAGCTTGCAATGCATAAAGTCTCTGAGGTTGACGAGGACGAAGAGCATTTCTATTAGCAAGGAAAGCTTCAGGGTTGTTGAAGTCTCCAACTAGAACCCTATCTTAATGAGGTGGGTGATTAAAAACCTGTTCTAGTTGGTCATTCAGTAAAATGACATCAGGTTCCATCTGATTACCAATACCACCTCTTTGAACTCCCTGTGGCACTTGATTGCCTATTGCTCCTTCTCCTATTGGGTTGACAATTGCATTGTTTATCTCAGGAGGGGGAGGTAGGTTGTTGTTTAACCATGTTTCTACAACCGGAATCCGACAAACTAGAGGGGGTCATTCGGATCTTCGAGAAAGAATGGATTAGGAATGAGATTATCCCCCATCGTGTTGGAGGATTGAGCGTTCCTTCTTGCCTTCCGGATCGTGCAATCTAGATCCTAGAGGTCCTTGTTACTAGATCTGAGTAATTCCTTTGATTTGATAGATCGTTGGATCATCAACCTGTAAAAAGGCAAATCAACAATAAAGAAACACGATTTGAACTGTAAAAATAAAGATTCCTAGTCTAAACTCTAAAGAAAACTTAAGAGGCACTATTGGTCCCCGGCAACGGCGCCAAAAACATGAAATACTCGGGTTTTAACCCAAATATATTCACTCCAAGTGCACAGCAAACACGGTAGTATATGAGGGATCGAATCCACAAAGACCAAGAAAGCACGACTCTCAGTTTTAAATTGAATTAAGCTAAGAACAGATTAAAATAGTGATTGTAATTGAGAAATGAAAATAACGATAAAGTAAAAACGATTGTAAAACAATTAACGAAAACGCTAGGCAATAGAGAATTCTGCATGTATTCAGGTTAAAGGTTAAGGTTAACATGCATAATTGATTACTAAAAATAATTCCCAACTCGAAAGACAAAAATAGACTAATCTCCTCCCGAAGTATTAGATCCCTATTCTATAATTACTAAAGAAAAACTCCCGCCGTATTTAGATAATTCGATCATGCATTGCAATTCAGATTTGATATGTTCATAAGCCCCTAATACAATACTCCCGCGAGCAAAGGCACTTATTCATCTAGATTAGATCAGACTTCTAAACAAAATCCCTTTGAGTTTATAAATCTATGATCAATGAACTATTTAGCAACTCTAATTCATGCACTAAGAATAAATCTAGACTGAGAACCTAACAAATTTAAATCCATTCAATTGAACCCTAACAATTAACCAGGTTTCCCCTAGGAAAACCCTAAAACCTAACAAAGAGACTACTCAGACATGATTGCAGGAATAGAAATCATAGATTGAGTAAAAATTGTAGAATTCAAAAGCCAAATTGTATATAAAGAAATTAGAGTTCAGAAATCCTCTCAAATACAAATGTAGATCTCTTCTCTCTGAAAAACTCTCTAATCTTTTCAGCTATAAAAACTTCTTAAAATAATAATAATCCAAAAGGCTTTTATAGTCTGAAAATAAAAGAAAATAAAATCTAAATAATTAAAACTAATGATAGATCTTAAGGTCAAATGCGTCTTTTAGCTTGATTTTTCTTCAGTTCGTCATGAGGGATAGATTGATCCATAGACGGATCGATCGATCTGGGCTTCAAATGGATCGATCGATCTGTGATGGATCAATCGATATGAATTTACTTAATCCTTCAGGTACTTTGGATCGATCGATCTATTCTTGTCCCAGACTTGGATCGATCATTCTTCATCACAAGTCGATCATTCCTTGTCCATTTAGTCCATTTGCACTTGAATTCTTCCAAAAATCATACTTTTTTCTCCATAACATCCCAAACACCAAAAATCCTGAAAACGTGCTAAAAACACAAAGAAAACACTTGGATAACGCTAAATAATAGGTATAAATATCCACTAAAAGGTGTTAAAACCGAGTGATATCAATAACAACCTTGTAATATGATGCTACATTAGGTAATGTCAATGCCCTGGTTATTAGTTGTCTATTGCATTCTTATTAAATTTAAACTAAGACTGAACCATACTTGGAATGTGAAATTGCATGATCTTTTCTTTTTTGAAGCATGTTGTGATATGAAATTTATCTCTACTTATTAGAACCCGAACTTGACATTTAATTATCATGTTTATGCATTGGATTGAACTTATGGGTAGTATATACATATTTGGATTATCTTCTACCGTTTCACCACTCTTGTTAATCCAAATAGACTCCCCACCCTTGAACTTAGACTTCTTTCAAGCCATTTATCTATTACTGAGTGTTAGGTCTTTTCATGGAATGAGCTTGGTAGAAAGTGTTAGGTTTGAACTGACATGAATTGAATTTCATATAGTTCTAGTTCTCACTTTTTAGACTAGATAAGACTAGGTAGGGTTCGATTTAGGGCATTGGGGTTGTTTTGAAAAAGAAGAAAACATGTTGGAAAAAGAAAAGGGGATGGTTATGAACTCGTAGGAGAGAGAAAAAAAGAGAAGAAAACAGAATAGTCTAGTAAAAGATTTGGGAGAAATGATATAAAAAGCATGGTTGTGTAGATACAGGAAAGGAAAAAGGGGAAAAACCTAAGAAGTTGATTAAAAATGAAAAGGAATAGAAACTGTAGATGCTAAATTCAGAAAAACCCCAATCCGCTATAAGCTGATAAAGAAGGGAACCTCTCATAAGATTTGTTAAGGAAAGGATGAAAAAGGGAAAATATGAACCATGAAGATCATTTTGAACTTAAAAGGGTAGAGTTAGGATCTCTTACTGGGTTTAGAATTAGGAAAAAATTTAGCTTCAATGACTTTGGGTAGATGGGATTCCATTCTTGTATGCTTCTAAGTGTTCTTACCTTTAGAATTCTGCTAAAGCTCATTTTCTTTTGAGTGATCCCTATTTTGAAATGATAACCAATACATAAAGGGACCATTTTTGTGTCTTAACCAGTCCTTAAGCCAAATGAGTTCAATGAATGTGCATAGCTTGATCCATGGTTTTTATTTAATGAATGTTAAAGAGATAAATGGATTTGAATGCATTGTGTAGGTTGGAACTGATCTGAATTAAACTTTTGATGAGTATGACTAAAGTTTTTAAGTAAGATGAGATCGGTTTGTATTCTAGAATTAGTAACTTGGACATTGACATTCTCTAGTCTAACAACATATTTTGGTTCTGAGTTCCCATTTTCAAACTTCTCTTCCAAACTTATGAATTACTTGTTTGAGGGCAAGCAAGGATTTAGTTGGGGGAGTTGATGTCTCTACATTTTACATGTTTTAGGAGTGTATTTTTCATCATTTTGGGTTCATTCAGTTGTCAATATGTTGCATTCATTGGCTTTCTTAGTAAGTTTACATTTTTAGATAGTTTCGCATTAGCATTTACATACATGTGCATAATGGAGGTGTTTCATGTACTTAGGGAGCATTCTTGGACAATAAAATCAATGAGGAAGGAAAAGAGTACTAAAGTGTCTAAGTGATTTGGGTTTTTAGAATAAGGCCAAGCCCGTGGCCAAGTCCATGATCGAGCCTTCATCAAGCCCCCATCGAGTCCGCGACCAAGTCATGATCGAGCCCGCGGCTAATTCGTGATCTAGCCCTCATCAATTATGCGGCCAAGTCCATGATCAAGTTGTGACCAACTCGACCAGCCCAACTCGATCACATGCTCGTCCTGAGATCGAGCCCAGCTCGGGCAACCCAGCTCGATCACCAACTCGCGCCAAGATTAGCCGAGCTCGATCAAGGCAGCTCAATCATCGAGCTAAGTCTTCACCTATTCCAACTCGATCACACGCTCATTCCAGCTCGATCACTCGGCTCGATCAAAGCTAGTTCAAGAACGTTCATGTCCGAGCCAAGATGATTCGATCGCAGATTAAGCAAAACCATTGTTTGTCTTTTAGTGGTTTATGGTTTTTCATAAACCAATATATAAACACTAAATACGCCTCCATTTGAACCTATGTTTTATTTTATGTTCTTATTATTGGTTTTTCTCTTTGTTTTTACCTTTGAATGTTCTTGGATGATCAAACCAAAATCTTTATGAAAGTCATGTTTTTTCTATGATTTCTTCTGATTTATGCTTAGTTTAAGGTTCATGAATATCTGGTGCATGTTAATCTTCCATTTTTGCTCTTCATTTCATTTTCTGGGTTGATCATTGTTTCTGGGTGTGATCATTGTTTTCTGGGTTTCTATTCTTGCTTCTCTTGATCATTATTTTCTGGGTTTCTGATCTTTTTGTTCTTGATGTTAATAAGAGTTTGATCTTTGATCTTGATGATTTGCTTAGTAGTCTCGTTTTCTGGGTTTTGTGATTTCATGATCATCATGAGTAGTGAGTTGTTTTTATGGGTTTCTAAGGATGGGGTAAAAAGGTGTTGATTCCTTGGTTTTCCTAGATGTTTAAGCTTGATCA
>OVBE01013077.1:0-12740 GCA_900406425.1 Iberis pinnata
GTAACTACAACGGTTTTGGTCAAAAGAGGGTTTGACCGGAACCGGGGTGTTACAATGCACAAAATAAAATGTACGTTACAATAAAATATAATTTTACAATTATAATAATATATAATAAATTAATGTATTATAATATATATTTTTAAAATACAAATAAGATATTTATGATAAATATAAACAATAACTTATAATTAAGATAAATATGTTATTTTGATTAAAAAAAGATAACATAATTTTTAAAATGTATTTTATAATATAAATATCTACTACATTATTTTATAAAAAGATATGGTTATATAAAAACATGGGATAACATACGTTATTATTTATTTTCAAACTTATATAAATGTCCTCCAAGAAAATCTCAAATCATAATTCTTTTGGAGTTTTTTGCTAATGATTCTTAGAGTAAATGTTTGAACTTTAAAGATGTAAAAAATTTCACAAAAAATAAAAATATAAAACTCATTATAAGATTATGCAAAGTAAACCTTACAATAATTAATCTCCTTGTATATTCTGCCTAATAGTCTATTATAGTAAAAAAAGAATTAAAACAGACGAATGGTTAATTAAATACAGACGGAGCCTTCCACGTGAATCCTGATCGAGCTTTGGGAGGTGAAGTGCTGAGGAATAGGGAAGGAGAATGGTATGGTGGTTTTGCGGTTAATATAGGCATATGTACAACTCCTTTAGCAAATCTAGGGGGCGTATACTATGAACTGTATATAGTGTGATATCATCAAATTCGAGAAGTGGAGTTAGAGGTTGATTCTGAGGTGGTGGTTGGTTTTCCTCATAGAGGTGTTGAGGACTCTTACCCTCTATTGTTCCTGGTGCGGTTGTGCCAAGATTTTCTTGCAAAGAACTATATTATCCGTATTACTCACATCTATAGAGAAGCTAATAGTTTGCCAGATGTTCTTGCTAACTATATATTCTCTTTGAATGTTGGCTTTCACTATTTTTCTTCAGTTTCGAATGAAGTAGAATAGGTCTTGTTAAATGATAAGAGAGGAGTCTCTCGTTCATGTTTAGCCCCTGTATAGCTTTTTTTGCTTTGTTGGATTTTTGCGGTATACAAATGATGCAAGCTGCTAAAAGGTATAAAATGTCAAATATTGCAGGATAATGCATACTGCATGATGCATGTTGTAGGATAATGCAAGCTTCATATATGGACTTTGTAAAGGTAAAATAATTCAAGAGAAACGGACGCAAAGATGAAGATGGGTACAAAGGTGGCGCAAATGACAACTCACATGATTCAAACATGGAAAGCTGGTGAGCGACAAGGAAATAGAAACATTGAAATAAAGAAATAGGAAACATTCAAGAATATGGAAAGGGTGTGCTAGGTTTATCATATTATTTAAGGAGCTCGAAAGTGCAAAAGAAAGATAACACTTTTGAGTTGCATAAGTTGTAGGGTTAAAGGCTAGGGTTTGAGAGCTGTTCAAGAGATTGTGAGAAAGATTTTAGTTTTTCAAAACAAGATAAGCGTATTGTTGAATAGCTTATTGTGCAAGTTAATGAAATAAACACTTGTAATTGGTTTTGAAAAACCGTTGGGAATAAAGTTTTTTTTTGTGTTGGTTCTTGTATTCTTTAAATCTTTCAATTGGTATTAGAGCAGACATTTGAGAAATGATAAGTAATCTTTCACAAACTAGTGAAGATCCTATGACAGAAAATAGACAACATGCAATTACCTATGACTCGTTCTGTGTTGTTGGATCCTGACAACTTCGGATGGTGAAACGTACAAATCCTTGAACTTCTTAAAGGAATGGATGAAGAAGCATGGACATCTGTGACATCAGGATGGACAACACCACAAAAGAAAAATGAAGCAGGTGAATGGGTTGACCGTGAATCAAGTGAATAGACTGACTCAGAGAAACTCAAGTCGAAATACAACTCCAAGGCTCTATCAACCATCTGGTGCTCACTCACCAAGGAACAGTTCAAACGTGTACAAGGCTGCAAAACTGCAAAACAAGCGTGGGACATACTTCAAGAAACATACGAAGGAACAAATGATGTGAGACGCAAGAGTTAATCCATTGGCCTCTAAGTTCGAAAGGATTAATATGGGGGAAGATGAAAGTGTTGAAGAGTTCAGTGGTAAGCTATCCTCCATTTCCAATGCTTCAGATGGTCTGGAAAATCATGCAAAGAAAAAAATTGGTAAATAATTTTTTGAGATGTCTCCCCAGCCACTACCAGACACACAAATATGCAGTTCAAATTACAAAGAATTTAGATGAAATGTCATTTGAGCAAGTTTTGGGTATGATGCAAGCTCGTGAATTGGAAATCAAATAGGAAGAACCTAAAAAGAAAGGAGGAGTATCATTCTCAGCAGAATCACAAACATCAGAGTCTCTTGAAGATGTTGTTGGTCTCATTGTGAAAAAAATACTTCAAAAAAATCGATCGAGGATAGCGACGTGACATTGTGACTCAAAGTAAACCTTAATCAAGAGCTGACACAGAAAGATGATATCGCATGAGTGATATCCAGTGTCATGAGTGCAAAGGTTATGGACATTACAAGGCAGATTGTCCAAAACTCAAGAAGAAGGAGACCATCAAATGCTATGAGTGCAAAGGGTTTGGTCACTTGAAATAAGAATGTGTGAATCTACAGAAGCGCAAAGAAAAATCACTTGTAAGTAAATATGATGAGAGTGATGACACAGACTTAGAACAGGACAATGAGGAAGAGATGTTAAATCTAGTCGCATATGTTAGGATTATCGAAGAGAACTCATACACTGAATCTGATAGTGAGAAACTACTTGTTAAGGAGAATAAAGAGTTGTGCATCACCATGTTAGCTTACAAACACCAAAATGTTGAACTAAGAAGAAAATCAGACCTTAACAGAAGTAGTAGACATTCTGAGGACTAAGCTACTCGAAGAAAAATAGAGGATCAAACTGTTACAATACCAGCTCAGTGAACAACTAAAGAAAATCAAGATGCTCTCAAAAGGAACTCAAGATCTTGATAAACTGCTCACCTTGGGAAGATCTCGTACGAAAAAATTGGGAACTTGGTTATGAAGGTGTGACTGGTCAAACAACTACATTTGTGAAAGCCATAGAAGTCCACGAATAGGAGAGGATCAAATAATCATCTGTGATAAAACACAAGGACGAGAGTTCAGGGACGAAGAACACAAACTACAGAAGAAAGGGTAATTCTAGAACCCGGAACAAATGTAGTTACTGTGAAGAAGAGGGGCATCGCAAGATGGACTGTTACTAGTGAAACAAAAGGGTATTTCAAGTACTTTATGAAAGTACCTATTATGTGGATAAACGTTATAGAAACAAGGTTTGGGTGAGAAATGAATTCTTGTACTGCTACTCAGCGTTAACTTCATAATTGAACACATCATGGACATAGGAGAGTGTCTGGTATTTTGACAGCAGGTGCTTCAGGCATATGACAGGAAAGATATAAGACTCTTAAGGATTTTGAGGCCAAAAACATTGGGAAGGTTACTTTTGATGGGGGAGCTAAAGGAAAATAAGAGGAAAAGGTGACACGAATGGTGACTGCAATCCCAATTACCGAATGTGTTCTTGGTTGAAGGGTTAACAGCAAATCTCATCAGCATTAGTCAACTATGTGATGAAGGTTTGGCGGTAACATTCACCAAAAGACAATGTCAGGCTGTAGATGATGCAGGCAATGTGAAACTCCAGGGAATAAGAACGGGGAGTAACTGTTATATGTGGAAGCCAAACGAGAAATGTTTCACATCTGCAACACCAAGTCAACTTAATATCTGGCATCGTAAGTTGGGACATGTGAATGTTAAAACATTACTCAAGCTAGCCAACCAGGACTTAGTTCGTGGGATACCCAAGATAAAAGGTAAAGACAACTTCATGTGTGGACTATGCTCAAAAGGAAAACATATCAAAGTGTATCATACAAAATTAATTGAGATCACTACCAAGATCCCCTATACCTCGTTCACTTGGATCTGATGGGGCCAATCTAGGTTGAGAGCATTGCTGGTAAACGATACATCTTTGTGCTCGTTGATGATTTTACCAGGTACTCCTGGGTGAGATTCTTAAGGGAGAAGTCAAAAATTGTTGAGAGTTTTAGAATCTTAGACTTGCAGCTTAAGAATGAAAAATGGGGCTTTAAAAGTATCAAAAGTGATCGTGGAGGAGAATTTCATAATGAAGCATTTGAAAAATTATATGCTGATCATGGCATTGCACACCAAATGTTTGCACCAAGAACTCCTCAGCAGAACGGGGTAGTGGAGCGGAAGAACATAACGTTACAACAAATGACACGAAGCTGTGAGCACCGCATGTTACATCATTAATAGGGTATATGTTAGGAAAGGAACATCTACCACATTCTATGAATTATGGAAAGGAAAACCACCTAGTTTGAGTTATTTTCTCGTCTTTGGGTGTGTGTGTGTTACATACTCAATGACAAAGGCTAACTTGGAAAATTTGATGCTAAAAGTGATGAAGGGATCTTTCTAGAATATTCTGTGATCAGCACAACGTACATGATATTCAACAAAAGAACTAAAGCTTTGATGGAAACAGTGAATGTTGTTTTTGACGATATGCAACATGTCAGTGAAGGAATCATAAGCCTTGGTTTATTTGTCGAAAGTCAGAATTCAATCCCATGTGTCACCATAACTGAAGAAACAGAGCAAGAAGTTGAAAATCACAGGAGATGACCAACCCTAATGTCCATCATAATCACTCAGAAAAGGACATCATTGGGAAGAATTTCAAGGCATAAGCATATAAACTTCTGAGAAATGGTGGGACACTTTGTTTTGTGTAGAAGCTATGAAGGACAAGTATTGGATACTCTCTATGCAGGAGGAGTTTGAACAATTTGAAACAAATAATGTATGGACTTTGGTACCCAGACCAGAAAATGTCAATGTGATAGGAACCAAATGGATATTCAAGAACAAAATCGATGAGACGGGGCATGTTGTTCGAAACAAGGAAATGCTGGTAGCTCAAGGGTACTCATAGATTAAAGGAATTGATTTTTATGAGACGTTTTCACATGTGGCACGTCTTGAATCCATCTGGTTCCTGTTTGGGATATTGTGTGATAGGGTTTAAACTACACCAGATGGATTTCAAAAGTGCTTTCCTAAACGACATTATTCAAGAGGAAGCGTTTGTTGAACAACCCAAAGGATTCGAGGATGGCGAATACCCATATCATGTATACAAGCTGAAGAAAGCGCTTTATAGGTTGAGGTATACTCCCAGAGCATGGTATGAAAGACTCATAATTTTCTTACTAGAGCAGGGATATGTTCGATTGTTCGAGACAGTGTAGACAAGACTCTGTTTCATTATTCAAAAGGTGATGACTTTCTGGTTGTGCAGATATATGTGGACGACATTGTGTTTGGCTCTACTAATCACTTACTTGTTGCTGATTTTGTTAAGCGCATGAAACAAGAATTTGAGATGAGTATGTGTGGAGAACTAACATACTTTCTTGGGTTGCAGGTTCAACAGAGGAATGATGGTGTATTCATATCACAAATCACCTATGCCAAGAATCTAATGACAAGATTTGGTATGGAATCATGTAAAACGGCAAAGACACCAATGAACACTACTTGTAAGCTTTCAAGGGATGAACATGGAGAAGATGTCGACTAAAATATATTGCGGCATTATTGGTAGTCTCTTGTATCTTATAGCGAGTCGACCCGATATTAGTCTTAGTGTTGGTGATTATGCCAGATATCAAGCACAACCCAATATGTCACGTCACATCTCAAGGCACTCAAAAGGATTGTTAAGTATGTCAAAGGGACAATTGGACTAGGTTTGTACTAAACCAAGGATAGCAATCCAAATCTTGTTGGGTACTGTGATGCTGACTGGATTGAGAGTATAGACGATCAACTTAGCTCGAGTAGGGGAGGTTTTTCTTACGCTACAATGTGATTGCATGGCTGAGTCGTAAACAATAGTGTTTCCTTGTCAATTGCAGAAGTTGAGTACATTGTTCTTGGTAGTTATTGTACCCAATTGACGTGGATGAAACATATGAGTAATGACTACAACTATGTTACTGGACCAATGCTAATTCATTGTGATAATAAAAGTGACATTAATATCTCCAAAAATCATGTTCATCACTCGCGCACCAAGCACATCATTATAAGACACCATTTTATACGAGAACTGGTGGAAGACAAGTTTGTGGTGGTAGATCATGTGAGAACAAAATTTCAACTCGCTGATATCTTTAGCAACCCACTGGATTTCAATAGATTTGTCAATATGTGGAATTATATAGGGGTATGTGAACTTTAAACATCTATACCGCTGCGGTATGACTGGGAAGCTTAACATGATGAGTACTATGTTACTAACTTGATCTACAGTGAAAAAGAGTTGCATGTCATGCCATCACAAATGAGCACTTGTACAGTTGAAAGCATCATTAAGAAGGTCAAAGAGATGAGGGTATTATGATAAAAAAAAAATTAAAGGATTTGTGTTAATATGTCAGCATAATCCCATACTGAGTATCTGATAAGTCACATGAAGATACTCATCTGAGTACCCAAAGGAAATTTCAGCTGCCTTATGTGCTTTCACAAGGTTGAAAATGAGTTCCTCACTGTATAAAGATATGCCAGTGTGAAAGACTAGTCATTGTTCTTTAAACATCTTGTGTCCGCTGTTTTGCTTCCTGGTAATCACCCATGTGCATCACCATGTATCGAGTGGTCTGGTTAGATATTTTGCACAACTATTATTGCTCTGTGGTTTCCATTCACACTCATGGTTCTTATGTGTATCATGTATATTAAGTGGTTGTCTAATAATTCCTTGTGTTTTCTGAATGTGACTGTCACAAGCTTCTTGCTCTGATATTGTGTCATGATGAATTAGTGTTTGGGCCTCCTACAACTGCTTTTGGTCTTATTTTCATTCGATGTACAATGCTCGACAGCCCATCAAGCCTAACTTGGTATTAGCTTGATCATTGGCGGGAATTAGACTCTCCATATTTTAGGGTTGCCTCGACTCCTGAACAGTCATGCCAAGTCATTATCTTAACGGGTTTGTTCCTTGATTCATTGCTTCACAAGTGCACCATCGTCTCTCATCATGAACAGACTTCTTTCTGGTATCTCTCGCCTTGTAACTCACTCATCAATAACTTTTGTTTCTGACTCATCGTCATGTAAGTAACGTTAGTCTGCAATCGATCCCATGGCTGAAAATGATGTTATTTCTCTCACTCTCACTACCGATTTTAGGGATATGCCCCTCGTGCTTTATGGTGAACTGTGTCATGTGCATGCGTCCGCTTCACCGATTGTGCTGATGTCTCCTCTTCCTGAATTTCACACGCTTGATGGATTTGTGCCTGAGATACCAGAGTTACTAGTGATTGTTCCTCTACCTGTGCATGCAAACACTAATCAGGCACCATCATCTTGCCCAAAATGATGCAATATGCCTCACGATCAATCTTCATGACGCACTCTACCTCGAACTCGAAATGCTCCTCAATCATCTCAGCATGTTGTCGTTCTGGCCAGATTCTTCTCAGCACAAGCACAATAACGGTATGACATCTTCACTATCATCACATTGCTTGAAGAATGCATGGTTGATCTGACAACACTTTTCTCTGTGATTGAACCATTGCTCAGGGGTCTTGGTTGTTTGAGCACAATCACTGGTCTACCCGATTATGTTCGTGAACTCGTGTTTGAGTTTTGGGCACATCTACCATACGAAAAAACCACATCTCTGTCACTTCGGGTTTGGGTTCGGGGGGACACACTTATGTTCAGTCTGCCAACACCATCAATTAGGCTCTTGGTCTTGTTGATGTTGATAATAATGCTAGTGAGGCAACTGCTCTTGCTGTATCTGACGACGCATGGCTACAATTTTGTATGATGGTCAAATTGGTGTTTGGGACATTTGCGGATTAGTCATTTTGCTTCCGATAAGGCGGCTCTTTACAAGATTTTCTGCTACAACTGGTTACCTACCAAGAATCCGACTTACATGAGTCCTACTCGAGCATGATTGATTTACAGATTGTATCAGCGGTTGCCCATCAATTTTGGTCGTCTTGCGTTTACTCTGATTCTCCACCATGGATATGAACTTGCTAACAAATTCTATTTTCCGTTTCCTTCGCTTTTGTATTGTATTCTTCAATGTCAACATCCGCTGAATCTAAATCATGGCGAAGCTCTTGTGATTGTTCCAATCTACAAAATGGTTCTCGTCTTGGAACTCCACCAGTATCTGGAGATAATCTTCGTCATGTTCTTTTGTCCGATATCCGTCTTTTTGCAACATGCTTTTGATGGAGGTAAGTCACTCGATCTCATTTATATTTCTCATTTTGGATGTTTTGATTAAGTTGTGCTACCAAGGGGGAGAAAAGGAGGAGGACCAAGCAGGGGGAGAATAAAGAGGTGACGATGCAGTTGTATGAGCATAACAACTTTAGTTTTTAGTCTTTTTTGTGAAAGACTCTGATATGTCAGGGCGGTAGTTTTATGACTAATGCGATTCTCTTCATTTTTAATTTTGAACATGGTTGTCTGTTTTAACATATTGGTTTTAATCTCTTGTCATAAACCAGTTTATTCAGCATTGTCCATTGTGTGTGTTTGTGTTGTATGTTATCTGTGGATGTGTCAAAGGTGTTCAATGGAGTTTCTTGGTTATCAAATTCAATCAAAAAGGCAAAAGAAATCAAGAGCAATGGACACAAAGATGAAGCTGCATGCAAAGGTGGTGGGAATGACAGCTCACATGATTCAAATATGTAAAGCTGGTGAACGACAAGGAAATGGAAACATTGGAATAAAGAAACATGAAATATTCAAGAATATGGAAAGGGAGTGCTAGGTTTGACATATTATTTAAGGCGCTCGAAAGTGCAAAAGAAAGATAACACTTTCGAGTTGCATAAGTTTAGGGTTAATGGCTAGGGTTTGAGAGCTGTTCAAGAGATTGTGAGATCTTGTGAGAAATAACATAGTGTGGGGGGTTAGGTTTTCAAAGCAAGATAAGCGTATTGTTGAATAACTTATTGTGCAAGTTAAATAAAAAAATACTTGTATTTGGTTTTGCAAACCGTTGGGAATAAAGTTTGGTTTTTGTGTTGATTCTTATGTTTTCCAGATCTTTTAGACTTTTTCATATAAGTTACATCGGATTATTGCCTATAGATGATTGCATATGAGCGACACTAGGTTGTTGCATATGAGGGATGTTAGGTTAATTATTGCATATATACATCGGGTTGATGCAGATGTACTATTGTATGTGGACGATATTGGGTTGTTGCATATAGGTCGTTCTGTTTGGATGATCATTGTTGGACCTCTGCATCTATTCTTGGTTACTACATACAGTTTAATATATGTTAGTATATTGTTGTTGAGTTATGGTATCCTAATAAATTTACTAAGCAATTATAACTAGAAGTTGTTAAATATAGTAATTATCCTCTTCTTATATATTGGACACGTGTATATTGTCTATTTAGTCATCACATTATTGTTGATGTGTTGACACATAGCACATACTTGAATAGTTTTCCTACCTATAAATAGAAGATGTAAGTTAAGTGTAAATTTTATATCAAACCTTTCTTCTTACATTCTCTAAAGTTACAATCTTCTTTTTCTTTACACACAAATATATATATATATATATATATATAAAAATATATATATACTATTATATAACATGTTATCAGCATAAGCGTTTTTTATCCGAGCAAATATCTGAAATCTAACTCCGATATTTAAGGTAAAATTTAACAGATATTAAATTTAATTTAATTTAAATTTTATGCATTTTTATTATTGGAGTAGAAGGATTTTGCTTTTTCTCGAGTTAAGTCCCTTTGATCGTTATAGGGGTTATGCCCCTCGATCATAAAATAAACCGGGAGATGTCCCGTTGATCACTATAGGGGCGATGCCCTTGATCATAAAAAAAATTTGTAGGCTATGTCCCCTTGATTGTTATACGGGTTATGCCCTTCGATCATAAAATAAACTGGACGATATTCCGTTGATCATTATAGGGTTGCTGCCCCTGATCATAAAAAAATGTGGATTATGTCCCCTTGATCATTATAGGGGCTAGGCTCCTCAATCATAAAACAAAAGATACATCTTAGATCTATTGAAAGGTGATGCCTTCTAGATCATAAAATTAAATGATATATCTTCAGATCGATTGAAAGGCTATTTCTCTCGATCCTATTGATGGCAATACCTCCTACACAATCATGTGATGGCACATGCCCCAAATGATTATTTTAAATTATGTTTTTAAAATTATGCATTTAAATTATGCATTTAATTTATGCCTTTAAATTTATGCATTTAAATTATGCTTTAGATTAATTTTTTTAAAATTATACCTTAAATCGCTTAGCAAAAATATTTCCGAAAAACGAAAATGCTTAAAAAGAGCTAAAATTCTCATAAAGTGGAGGCAATGCAAAAATAAATGGAAAAGTCTAGATGAGCTAAACTCTCGACTTCCAAAGGTATTAAGTTCAAAATTATTGACGCCTTGCATTCTCCAAAGTCTCAAAGGAACTCGTGAAATTTCAAAAAAACAATCGTCTCGATTTATCATACGAGACGATAAATGAATATAATATTAATTTTAACCACAAATTAAGAAATGCATGTTATGATTAATTATCATGCAATAAAAAATGGCAAAAAATTATTTATGTTAGTAAACATGAAATTTACTAATTACTAAAGGCTTAATAAAACCTGTCAAGCCATCTGGATTACACTATGATTTATAAATAATTGAAAACATAATTTTATGCATAATCTTTAATCTACTTTATATTTATTTTTAAATTATTTAAAAATTTTAAATTTTTTATTTAAATTATATTAAATCATTTAAGTTTATAATTTATATATGGAGTTGATGGTTATGCCTCTTCCTTGATTCTAAAATAAGGCTACGCCTTCTGAATCATATGGCCTCTGACCTAATCACCATTTTGGTTAAAGAAACTCATAAAAATGATGGTTTGATTTCTATAATCTACCTTTATGTCAAACCCTAAATATAACCGACTCAAAAATGAGAATCAGTCGATGAATAGGCATGTTAAACCATCATCCAAATAAAGGGTGTTTGGAATCCCAATTCAAATAATTAAAGGATCTTAAATGTAAACACATAACCAAAGATTGGTTATGGGGTTGATCCTAAAATGGAATTTAGTTCGAGATGAATAGACTTGAATAGTTATCATCTCGAGGGGAAGATTTACAGAATCTTATATATCGACAATAAGTTGATAGTTTTGCAGAGTTCATCTCCTAAAGTTTATACTTTGATGAGATTACGTGTCAAAATTTATTGCTTATTATATGTCGACTGAGATAAAGTGGAACATCTAGAAAATTATGTTCACACTTAATATGAGCTTGTTGAACTATAAGTAAAGCAATCTAAAAGAATTGCAAGAACTATTTATGGTGATATATCCATGTATTTATCATGGAACATGCAGATTTGCATGTAAAAAATAATATATATATATATATATATATATATATATATCCTAGAAGGATATATAGCCATCAATGAGCGATGTGCTTATTGCAGGATTTTTATAATAAAAAGATTCTATGAGAAAGATTCAATGAATAGTTTGGATCTTGAACAACTAAGTATGAACACAAAGTTCCGGAGTTCAAAAGATCACTATTCATAATATCTTGCAAAATAAATACTAAAGAGCATTTATAAGTACATCTGATAGATGAAACTTGAGTAAATGAATTATCAATATAGATCCTCATTCATATATATATATATATATATATATATATGAATGTGAAGTTCATAGTATTATTCATCTCAAAATCCCAGTTGAATATGTTCTAATAAAATATGTTTTTTTTTTAAATGACATTTTAAGTCTATGACACATATATTACGTGATGACACTACAAGAAAAAGTCTCATTGATAGCACACGATTAACGCTATAAAAGGCCTTTCATAGTGTTTCCATAAACGCTATGACTGGACCAGCTATCGTAGGTCGGTCACTTATTATAGCGTTAACGTAAACTGCTATCGTATAATACACTACAATAGCGTTTGAATGTTTTGTTATGTTATGTCTAATTTATTGATAGCGTTTTAGTTTGGTTGCTATAAAATATCTTTTTTTACGATAGCATTTATATTTTCTGTTATAATACATCATTGTCAACAATAACATTTATATTTTCTGTTATAATATATCGTTGTCAACAATAGCGTTAATATTATTAGCTATGATATGTCTTCATCTATTATGGCAGAATTTTATAGACGCTATAGTATATTGTAAGGTAAGATAGCGGTTAGATTTATGCTATAGTAGTATCAGTATAATGATAGCTTTATATAATGTGCTATCAAAAGTTCTTATTTTCAATGGCAGTAATATTAAAGATATAATATATTATGATATAAGATAGCGTTGATAATGATTGCAATCATATCCATTGTTTTTATAGCATTTATTTTGTGCTACTTTATTATTTATTATATCATTGTATAAACGCTTTTTTATATTTATTGCTGTTGTTTTATGCGATAGAATTGTTTTTCATGACACTTTTATTATGTTATAGTCCACATTTTATCTCTGATTACTGAATTC
>OVBE01013078.1:0-12958 GCA_900406425.1 Iberis pinnata
GTTGGAGCGTGTTTGCCTTCGGGTGGTTGAGTGCATGATCGATCTGGACTAAAGGGTATTTATTTGGGATCGATCCTGCTTCGTTGTGTCCAAACTTCATCTAAGGTTGTGATCGATCCCGACGTTGAGTACCTGAGATCGATCCCGACACAAGTGAGATCGATCTCATGAGCTGTCTTCTTAGTCTTGCCTTGTCTTTGTGCACTTCCTTGGCTTTGTTTGAGACTTCACTAACAATGTTGGAAACATGACTGCGGAATCGGATTGTTTCATTGGAGAGCTGCCTGGGATCGATCTGGGTTCATTGCAGGACTGCCTGAGATCGCGAGTGAGTTGAGATTGATCTGCACTGAGTTGATATCGATCCCAAGACTACTAAGTTGGATCAATCTTGTTTCGCTGCAGGGTCGCCTGGGATCGATCCTGCATTGAGTTGGGATCGATCCTGCTGCTGCTTGGAGGTGAGTTCAGTCCATTCCACAGTTGAGTGCTGAGTGCCAAGTCCATTCCAACGTCAAGTGCTGTTTTTCCGAAATTTCTCAAATCCTTCCCAAAAATACCTGGAAGTTTCGAAAAACCTTCAAAATGCGTGCATATGCAAACTCTAATGCAAAAATCCTTAAAACACTAAAGTTAGTGAAATCAACCATAAATATGATGAATGCACACTTTTAGACCCTAGAATCGATGCTAATTGATAAGTAAAAACCGTTAAAATTCATAGTCATCATGGCCCGATTTATTGGGGGGATTTTTCACCACATCGAGTATGAAATGTTGTCGCTTATCATAACGCTCGCACTTATCCTAAAGTCGTCATCGAGGAGGAGAAGCCATCAATGGATAATTTTGTTCTATACGAGCTGCCTTCCGCGAGGGACAGAGAAAGGTCCCCGCAAAATGAAGACATTGTTGTCGGTTCTATTCATGTTGGGGAAGGATCAACCCTCGGAATGCTCCTAAAATACTTTCTCGATTTGGACCAGATCCTGCTTCCTTTGTTCGAGCATGGTTTCTTTGATTTCCTGGATGCTTTGCTGCCTCAACCTCCCACTTTGGAGAAGATCGTGAGAACAAAACCTCGTGCCAAGGCTTTGCGCCGATGCATGGGGGTTAGCATTTCTTTACACGTATCTTTTTCATGGGTATATTTGCTAATTTCCTTTAATGGTATTTTGACAGGCCATCCATATAATGGAGGAGGCTCTCCAATCGAAGGATTAGGAGGTGCGTGTGGCCCGGTACAGGGCTGATAGGCTAGAGGAGGAAAACTCTCGTCTAAAGATGGAAATGAAGGTGTGGCAAGCGTGAGATTATCTCCGTTTTGGCGGGCCGTTCAACGAACTTTGAGGCCTGCTACAAAAAGTTGGAGCAGACTCACCGGACTGTCAAAGATGGCGCAAATGTCGTGGTTCAATGGGCATTTTGTGTCAGGCCAAGCAGGCTGGTTTCCAGTACGATGCTGAATGGAAGAAAATGTTTGGGTACTTCGAAAAGTACAAGGATGTGAGATCCTTCATTCCTCTGATTGAGTCAAAAGTTCGGGAATGCTAGGCGTCAATTCATGTTTCTCCCGATTCAGAGGACATCAGGATCTTGTCGTGCACCGTTTGCTAAAATCCTAGTCAGTGAGGGTTCTCGTAGATATAATTTGTTGTTTATGATTATGATCGCATGTGGCCGTTTTTGGTTTGTCGGTATTGGCCGTAGGTGGCTCTAAATCCCAGTTGCCTTGCGGCCTTTGTAAAATGGATTAGGTTATGTGAATTTATGGTTTAGTTGTCAAGACAACATTATGAGTAGTTAGTTCCTATCCCGTTCTCTGATTTGTCGCTACGTTTAGCATATTTGTTTCGGATGCGAGTTTTTCGGAAAATTTAATTTCCGAGTTATGTGGATTTGCATGTGTGGGCAACAAGACATGTTTAGCGATCTTGTATCACTTTTTGATACTATCTCTAGAGATGTTAGAAACCATTGTGTTGGGTTTGGGGCAAGACCTAGGTTTACTCTCAGTTTTAAGGGGTGTGTTGACTATCCCAGCTTATATATCTCTAGCGATGTTAGAAACCATTGGTTTTTTATAGCGTTATTTATCCTTGTGTCGGATGTGTGAGAATCGATCTTAGGAAACATTAGACTAGTTTTTCCATCGGGGGCCAGCCGACGGGTTTGATATAGGAGTGGATGTTCGCTCACTTTGGTTTTGGAGTCTGTGTGGTACGAGTTCAGAAGTTTATTTCGGAGGTTCGCGATGTCTCGCTTTTTCCGAAAATTCTTTTTCCGTTCGCGTTTTCAGAATATATTTGGGAAATGTTCTTGTGATTTGTTAGAGGGTATACTTGCCTTTGCGAGCGAGGAGAGTGTTAGAGTTTTTATTAGGAGAATTTTGCGCATGATTTCCGTTTTCAGGTTATACGACGATTTAGAAGTTTTCGAGTATAATTGAATATCTATGATTTGTAGGTGAAAGCGAATATATTAAAATATGGGAGTATGCAAATATACGTATATGTACCCACTCCCCCCTCCCTTTCGGAGAGGGGGACAGCTGCACTTTTGTGTCGAAAAATTTCCTACATACCCTTTTTGGGATCAAGCCATCTCGTAGTTCAGTTTGTTTTCGCGAGTTAGATTACTCGTTTGGCGAGACTGCGTCTTCTATTTTGGCCGTAGTGGCTACAGTTGGGTCGACGACTTTCTCGAGCATTGTTGGCGCCATTTGGTATGGGATGTTGAACTCAAAGGCTTGGTCGCCTTCCTTAGGTCGAGCCGTTTCTGGAATTGACGAATCTGGTTCGTGTTTTTTCGAAGCGCTGTCAGGTTTTTCCAAAAAAAATTCGTTCAGTGTGACCCGTCTCAGTTTATGCTCAGCTAAGAAACAGAGTATTTCTTGCTTTTTGGCATCCCCAGATTTTGGATATTCAGTGGGAGTTGGGAATTTAATGCCTAAGTGGTAAGTTGATAGAATCGTTTTCATGGAATTTATCCAAGGTGTTCCAAAGATCGCGTTGTTGATGGCAGGGTGATCGACTACTGCGAAATCAACGATTTTTGTGAATTCCTTTTCCATGACAGGAAGTTGAATTGATTCAAGAGTCATGGTCCTCGTATTGGGGAATCTGGTGAGCGACTTCGGTGTAGGTGTAACTTCGGACAGCTTGATGCCCATCTTGTTTAGCGTATCACAGAAGATCACGTTTACGGTGCTTCCTGTATCAATGAGGATCCTTGCGACCACGAGATAACTGATGATGAGGTCGATTACAAGGGGATCACTGTGAGGGATGTCGAGTCTGACAATTTCACAAGGTGATCAGGCCACTTGGCACTCGTTTCAGCCTTTCAAGATAAGCTTTGATTGTGGAAACGTTATCATGAAAGTATTACGATCCTCCAATTATCATGTATACTCGGGGGCGGTTGACGTTGCCGGGTTTATCCTCATGCTCTCTCCCGTGTTTCCCTTTCGTTTTGGGACCTTGGTGCGCGTTGTTTCCTGGCGGTGCCTGTTCTGGCCTAGGAGGCCGATTTGCCTCCTGAGGAGATCGTTTACGCTGGAAATCGCCAACATTTTTTATGTGAGAAACTTTATTGTCAATCTCGCTCCGACGACTTTACAGTTTTCCGTAGAATGACCCTTCGTTTGGTGGAATTCTCAAAATGTATTCTCGATGTAA
The DNA here is from genome assembly GCA_900406425.1 of Iberis pinnata. Lineage (NCBI taxonomy): Eukaryota > Viridiplantae > Streptophyta > Magnoliopsida > Brassicales > Brassicaceae > Iberis > Iberis pinnata. The sequence continues at coordinate 3,681 of OVBE01013078.1, forward strand.
GAGATGTTTTGGGTCCAAGTGTTGCCTGACGTGTTTCCTCTTTCAGATGGTGGATTGATTCTGTAGTTATGCGCTCCCTGCATGTCTTCTCCCTCGTGACAGATGTATTTGTCGTTGCGAGGGCTTTTCTTTTTTGATTTATGCTCTGAGCGAACGTCTTTTGCGGGAACTTTCGCTGGCTTATGCTTTTGCGATAGAACTTACATCTCTTCTTCCATGTTAATAAAGTTTGTGGCTTTGTCTGAGGTGTTCAGAATCGTACGTGATTTTTTGAGAGCTATCCAGTCTCTAAACTTGGATTTGTACCAGGGAATTATGTGGAGTGCATCTACGGCCACTTTGTCGCTGATGCCGCTAACTCTCGACATTACGATTTTGAATCGTTTCATGAAATCTCAGAGAGATTCGTCTTCCTTTTGATTGAGGCTCCAGATATCGACATCAGAAGTTTCTCTATCAGTGAACATGGAGTATTGTTTGAGGAACTCCGAGGTGCGTTGTCGGAAACTTGCAATATATTTTGTTTTAGTCGAGAAAACCATTCGAGAGCTTCTCTATGGAGATGTTCGATGAAAGGAACGCAGAAGCCTGCGTCTTTTTCGCCTTCCCTTAAGTTTGACCTTGCTATCACGATCTAAAGTTTTATAAGTGTGCTTTCGGATTAGTGGTTCCATCCTACATCCAGATTTTTCCAGGGTCCAAATTCCATACGTTAGTTATGCGAGCAGTGAACAGAGTTCTTCGCGCCTCCTCGAGGATTCAGTTGATTTATGGGGCTGCGCTAGTGGCATGGTGAATTTGAGATTTTATCGCATGTATTTCGGCCATGGTTTATGCGAGGGAGTTGCAGAGATCGCGAATTGCGTCCAAATCATGCTCAATAGCTTTGTGAGCTTGTCGGTGTTTGTCCCGGATGATCCGAGCATGTTCCTCTGCTTGTTTTTTGTGCTATATCCTGAAGATGTTTTTTATACCTTGGTCATGGGATTATCGAGTCGGGGATTATTCCAAGTTGAACAGTCTTTAATCCTTTTGGGATGTACGTCTTCATCTCGTTTTACTCTTTGGATGATTCACTGAACTCCAGATCGAGGGGTGGAAGGTCGCTAGCGGTTTTGAGCATGGCGTCAGGGGTCGTTGCGTTGGTTTTTGCCCCGATGGCTTCTTTTAAGCATTTTGCATTCCGTCGAGCGGAGTCGCAAAATCAAGTCTTCTTCCGCGGAGTTTGGTTGTTCCGCCTGGGAAGAAGGCTCTGGTTTTTTCAGTTAGGTTTTCAACTTGTGTCGCGAGAGATACGGACTTCGCAACAAGTTGACCATTACCACTCCATATGATTAAATGGGACGAATACGTTTTCACGACTATTCGGGAGAATAATACTTTTGATCACATGGTCGAGATAATGATCGGCGTTTTAAGTTATTCGTCATCATTTTACATGATCAAAACTTATACAAAAGTATTCCACGATTCTTCCGCAAACTGCAAGGAGTAATCGTATAACTGTGATACTCACCGTTCATACGACGACCTCGACACTTATGTAGAGAAAGCAAATTTTATGATTTTAGTCACAGAATTCCAACCGAACCTCGGAACGATACAAAACAAGATACGAGAGGCTCAATATGAAATCAACTCGCTACTGGCGAGCTGAATATGAGACAATCATGAATTCGCCAGTTGGCGAATCGAATTTGTAAAGATTCAACTCGCCAGTAGTAAAGATTCAGCTTGCTAGCGAGCAAGCTGATTGTGTGTTCGGCGTACGTGTTCTCGTATGTAAACAACGTTTGGTGCCTAAGATGTTTATTATGAAGTCATGGTTTACTTGTCGATGTTATGAAACCAATATGTCGAGGTTTTTAGCTTTCCGCGAAAGTTGGCCGTAAGCTAACCATCTTGTCTTGTTAAAACCTTAGTGATAGGAAAGCCCGGTGGAACAATAATTTCTCGACTAAAGATAAATGAGTACAAAGATGGTTGCCTATTCGTCCGATGGTTGTTGTGCTTTTCCTCCGAAATGTATTTCCAGAGGAGTGGTAACATGTTCTGTTGATTGGGATCGCGGTGACTTGTTGAGTCACTAATTTCTTCGTGACTGTTTTTGACCCCAACACCCCCATTTCTAGATCATGGATTGGGTAGTTCCCTTCATGTTTCTGCAACTACCTTGATGCATAGGCAATCACCTTTTCTTTTTTCATTAGGACGCATCCCAATCCAGTTATCGTTGCATCTGTGTAAATCACATAAGGCACTTCTAGTTTGGACAATTCCAAAACTGGTGCACTGGTGAGCCTTTTCTTGAGCTCTGTGAAGCTTCCTTCACATTTTCAAGAAAGTTGCCGAGGAAATGGTCAATCTGAATGGCATCACCACAAATTCATAGTGGTCGTACCTTGTTCCAAATGTCGTTTTCTTTAAATCCGCTAGATCAATTGGAATCTGGTGATATCCGGACGCCAAGTCAATTTTGGGGAACCATGTTGCTCCTTTCAATTGATTCAAAAATTCATCTATATGGGGTAATGGGTACTTATTCTTCACAAGTACCCTATTCCGCCCATGATAGTCGATGCAAAGCCTAAAGCTTTCATCCTTCTTTTTCACAAACAGAACCGGTGCACCCCATGGTGAACTACTCGGTCTGATAAATCCCTTATTAAGAAACTTTTCCAATTGCTTCTTTAACTCGGTCATTTCTGCCGGTGCCATTCTGTAAGGTGCCTTTGAGGTTGGATTTGTTCCAGGTGTCAACTCTATTGTGAATGGGTCCGACCTATCTGGTGGAAGCCCAGTTAAGGTTCGAAAAACATCTTTAAACTCATTCACAACCGGTATATCCTTGATTTTTGCGTTCGGCCCAACTTCACTCGCACTGATAGTGGCTAGAAATGCCTCGCAACCTTTTTCCAGCATCCTCTCGACCTGGATTGCCAATACAACTAGACTTCCTGAGTTAGGTCGGATTCCCTGGAATTCGAGACTCCTTTTCTCTATTCTGAACCACACTTGTCCCTGATGACAATCTATGTTTGCCTTATACTTGGTTAGCCATTCCATTCCCAAGATCACCTCGTGATTCTCGAGTTGAACAATGACTAAGTCTACCGGCATTTCAACATTTCCTATCTTAACAGGAATTTTACGGACTATTCCTTGTGAGAGCATGGTCTGACCACCAGCGGCTTTTACCTTAATTTGGTTTTCTGATGTTTCCTTTCAAAACATCCCTTTACCAATTATGGTCCGGCTCACAAAACTGCGTTTTGCGCTGGAATCAAACAAGGCGTGCGTTTCTACACCACCTATCACTAAGGTCCCTACACATTTATTCCCCATAATGCTAAGTTCCTTCCTAGTTTTATGCATGATGCAATGCAAAAATCTTAAATTAATTGAGGAAAGGCTTGAAAACTTACCAGTGATCATATTGAAGTTCTCGGCCTCGCCTCTCTCCCTTGTTAGATCATAGACTCGCGGTGCTCCAGTCTGTTACATTTTGGCTTGAGGCTGTGAGTCATTATCACCGTGGCCACCTTTCTGACCCACTTACCTTTCGGCTAACAGCTTAGGACATTCTCTTTGGAAATGTCCATTCTTACTGCAATGGTAATAAGTCATGGGATTCACCTCACTTGTTCCACTTTGGCCTTGTTCTTTGGCCTTGTTCCATTCGTGGACAGTTCTGGATCCCATGATCCTTACTTCTGCATTGAAGGCATGCACCAGTTGTCTACCAGCATTTTCCACCGTGCATACGACCACACGTCTTGCACTCTACATTTCTTGCAACAACCTTGCAATCATCACCATCTTCAATTTTCCGATTACGGTCACCATCCTTGTTAGCCTGCTTGGGTGTCTGAGTTCATGAACGGTACAAGGAAAAATCTTCTTCAAGACCCACCTCGATCATAGCTGCCCTTTCCACTAGTTTAGAAATTGAGCTAAAGGTTCGAACCAAGCAATGTACATGGATCTCGACCTTTAGTCCACGACAGAATCGAAAAACTTGAGCCTGCTCGTCCTCAAGTTCCTTTCCCATATATCGCCTTAAGCGATTGAATTACTCCTCATACTCCCAGACGGTTCTCTTGCCTTGAACCAAATCCAAGAAGGCACATTCAAGTATGTCCCAAGCTTCTGATGGGAAGAACGTTTTGTTGAAATCCTGTTCAAAATCTGCAAATGTGTGAATATGATCACCGAGAGCCACTATTTGTGCGCATCGCCTTCCAGGAAATGGATTGCAATATCCTTCCGGTAATCTTCCGGCCAACGTGTGGAACTAAAGTTCCTATCCAGATGGCTCATCCACGGATCTGCCTCTATCGGATCAGAAATTCATGTGAAATGTTTGGTTCCTAGCCTTGAGATATGCTCCAACACTCTCAGGTAGTCCACCTTCCTAGGCGCAACTCTTGGCGGAGGAGGCAGAATCTCCATCATTTCCGGAAGCGATGCATTCACCCCTCCAGCAAGGGGTTGGGCAGTAAAAATTATAGCGGATTTACAGCGGTTGCATTCTCACCCACGACACGTGTTTGAACCAGTTTCTTGATTTCTTCAGTCATTGCCAATATGGCTTTCCACATCATTACCCTGGTAGGAACTGCAACAATTTTGGCTTCTCTTCCCGCCTCTTTTTTCCTTACGCTGCATCATACCCTAACCCAGCATTAGAGGACTCCACCACTTCTTCCACATACCCCTCTTGAGACGGGGTTGGTTTCACTATCCTGGTTCCACCATGGATCTCTACATTCTCCACTCGTATTTGAACTGCTCATGCGCCTAAGCCTGGCGCATATGTGGCTCTCGCTTCATTTCCTTCAACCACATGTCCAGTTGGAGTTTTGTTTCCCTTATTCCCAGCATTTGTTGCAATCGTGTCCAGCTCAACGTCTTGCTGCTTATCTTTCTTACTTTTCCTGACTTGCCACTTTTACCCATCTATAAGATCAAACAATTACACAAACATGTTTAATCTTCAGTAAGGACTTAGCGACATACCAGCACGAGTTCTTCACGGTTGAAGAGTGGTGATCCCCCATAACCCACACTCTAGTCTAAGGATCTAGAATGCTCTGATACCAACTTGTGACACCTCAATCCAAATACTAAGTCTGGATGGCCATCACACGCCAAATCACTAAGTGATTTCGGACAATGCAGTTTATTTTAATGCCTTAGTCGTTTTTATATAATTTTCATATGAGTTTTTGATACTGAAATTCGTTTAAGCCTTAAAGAGTTAGAGATTTTTATGAATTACGGAAGCAAAATACGATAACGGGATTCTTTATTTAAGAGACTTAAAATTCGTTACAACTTGACAGTTTGCTCAATAAGCTATTACAAGTTTTAACATAACGACCCTAACATACATCCCGAGTTTATCACCACCCATCTTCACGGCCATGAGTCCTCGCACTAAGCCAAATCCTTCCCGAGATCCCCTTTATTACCTTAAATCCATAAACAGATAAGTAATCCAACAAACTACTTAATGTGTGAATTATGTTTCCAGAACAATCTACATGCACGTTTTAACCCAATTAATTCCCGATAAATCCTAAGTTAAGTTCCCCATCAAATGATTGGAATTCGTCCCAAGATCTTCTCACGATGGTCCAGGCTTGGATAGGATATTCCAATCTCCCCAAGCCACTTACCGAACGTGATGCAGGACTTAGGCTAGAATCTTGCATCATAAAGTTAATTCGGTGGTTTCCCTTAATGTGATAATAGATTGGACATTACCCCAAAGAATCACTATGGATTCAAGCCAGTCTAGTCTCGACTTGGTTAAGAAGTTAGATTATGGAAAGTTGAGCAAGGCATAAGACCGATTCGAATCATGTCGTTCATGCACCTTTGCTCACAGAGACCAGTTTACCAGACTGATATTCCCAAGCGTTCCTATACTTCTGTGTATCTTCTAGTGTGCAAAAATGATCCTTTGGTGCTCTATTTATAGAGTTTGGCCCATAATTTCTCAAAACTGACAAGCCAAAGTGTGCCTTTCACGAACAGTCACTTTTTGGCCAAACAGGTGCGAATTTCCCTTAACCATCCAACCGTCCAGCTTGGCCCAGCTGCCTAACTAGTGTCCAGTCCACATAGCTGGCTCAGCTGGCCGACACTCTCTTAAGCTAAACTGAGTTGGCATAAGTTGCAATTCAGCTGGCTCGGCTACCTTAGCTCGATCCTTCAACTCTCCCTAGCTATATCCGAGCCTTTGAGCTATCCAACAAATTTTTCCTAGTCCTTCAATCTTCTACTTAGCCATTCGGACGTTTCGCGTCCGATGGCTAAGTTTTCCATTCGGATTCCCCTTTTCATAGCTCGTCCCTCGCATCTTCTAGAAAGGAACTAAGTCGTTTCACTCATTTCCATAACCAACTTACAGATTTTTCCTTGGTTGTGGACCATCCCGCGAACTAGTGAAGTTCAGGGATGTGACAAGTTTTTTCTAAGTGTGTCGTGTGCAAAATGGCTAAGAGTAAAGTGAAGCTTTACGGTTTGTATACTCCTCTCTCTTTTCCTTCTCAACCTTGGACAGAAATTTCGATGGACTTTGTGATTGGCTTACCTCGAACCAGAAATGGTAGAGACTCGATTTTTGTAGTTGTTGACAGGTTTAGCAAGATGGCTCACTTCATAGCTAGCAACAAGACAAATGATGTTGTGATCATAGCTAACCTGTTCTTCAGAGAATTCGTGAGACTACATGGGATGCCACAAGTCATTTTTTCTGACTGAGACACCAAGTTCATGAGCCATTTTTGGCGCACACTTTGGGCCAAGCTAGGAACAAAGCTGTCATTCTCTACAACGTGTCATCCTCGGATGGATGGGCAGACCAAAGTGGTAAACCGGTCTTTTTCTACTCTCTTACGAGTCATGGTGAAAAGCAATCTCAAGTCTTGGGAAGAATGTCTTCCACATATTGATTTTGCATACACCACACTAAGCATTCTTCTACCTTATTTTCTCCTTTTGAAATCGTTTATGGATTTAATTCAAGTTCACCTTTAGACTTGGTCCCTTTTCTTTTAAGTGAAAGATACAGCTTAGATGGCAGGAAAAAAGCGGAAAATATTTGTAAAATTCATGCTAAGGACAAGGAGAACTTCAAAGTCAACAAATGTCGCAAGGAGATGATCATCAAAGTCAGAGATCTTGTCAGGATTCATCTAAAAAAAGATCGTTTTCCCGGGGAGAGGACGTCAAAATTGATGCCATGAGTAGATGGACCGTTCGAAGTTGTCCAAAGAATCAACAACAACACCTAACGTCTCGACATAAAAGGGAAGTATCGAACCTCAAGTTCTTTCAATGTTTCTGATTTGATTCCTTATGTTGCAAATACAGATTTGAGGACAAATCCTCTTCAAGAAGGGGAGGATCATGATAGGCTTAGAATTTAATCCTAAACTAGTACTACAGAGAACATATCAATGTAGCACAGTATAGGGTATCGAATCCACAGAGACCAGAATGCACGTTCAGTTAAAATCTTGAATATGGCTAAAGCGAGAATAAAAGTTTGATTATGAAATTCAAAACGGTAATTAAAAACGGTTTAAAACTTATAATAATAAAAACGCTAGACATTAGGGAAATCCGTAGGTATTCAGGTTTAAAGCCAAGTTAACATGCAGGATTTTAGATTAAAAATAGTTCTCAACATGAAAAACAAATTTGGAATAATCTACTACCAGAGTATTAGACCCTATGATCGAATTGTTAGAGACAAACTCCCGCCGTCATTAAAACAATCTGATAATGCATTAAAACTCAGATTCAATTGTTCATAAGCATTAAAACAATACTCCCGCAAGTTTAAACACTTATTCATCTAAATTATGTCAGGTTTCTAAGTCAAATCCCTTTCTATTTATTAACTTATTATCAATGAACTAGGTAATCAAGCTAATTCATGCATTAAGAACAAATTTAGACTAAGAACCTATCAATTTCAATCCTACAATGTTAAACCTAACATTCAAACCTGGTTTCCCTAGGAAACCCTAAAACCTAACTAATGAACTACTCAGACATCTCAATGAAAACACAAATCAATTTCTGAGAAGAACACATAATGGAAATTAAAATAAAATAGATATATAAAACTAGGTTCAGAATTTCTTCTCCAAAATACAGGTTCAGGAATTTAGTCTCCTAGTAAAAACTCTCAAAAATTTTGCAAAAAGATAAAAGATAAAATAATAACCTAAGCCACAAAAAGCTTTTATAGTTCTAAAAAGTAAAAACTAAAATATGGAAATAATGGATAGCTTAGAGGACTTGTGTGCAAAATTGGAAATTCCACTTCTGTTTCGGGTGGTCTGCCCGATCGATCTGAATGTGCCCGATCGGGCAGATCATATGATTGCTCGATCCTTCTGAAAATGCTCGATCGGTCTAAATGTCTGAAATTCTCCAGGAACATTTTCCCAATCGGGCAAGTGATGTTCCCGATCATGCAAATCGTTTCGTAACATGATCATTCTTCTGAAACTTCTGAAATGCTCTGAAAATGTCCTGAAACGTTCCTTTTAGCTTTGAAAAGATCTGAACGCATAGAAGTCCTGAAATATACCAATTTGCAAGGAAAACACTCGGAACAATGCAGAATAGCAGACATAAATTCCCACTATAAAGCATTAAAACCGAGTAATATCAACTCCCCCAGACTTAGATCTTTGTTTGTCCTCAAGTAAAGCAAAAACCAATCCGGAGAAGAGGTTTGAAAACGGACCACACAGAAANAGTTCCAATCCTAAAAGACACCAATCTTAAATAACCACCTAGACTGGACCGTTTACCACCACTGAACGAACAAACCGTTTCCTACTCTAAATCCCAAATCAATGAAGTAACAAATCAAACCAACCAGCTCTTTAAATTCATTTAAGTTCAAACACATGCATTCTCATCTATGGTATATCAATCAGTTTACTCAAATACCTTTTCTATCGAAATGCCCATACCAAACAGAGCATCAACGGACTTCCGGTCTTGATCATTTTTCACCCTTTCTCACTTCTTTTTTTTCTTTTAAAGATTCGCACTTTTCTCTGTTTTTCTTTTATTTTCTTTTCATGTTCGCACTTTTCTGCGTTTTCATGATTCTAACTGTTTTTCAACAGTCCCGGCAATGACTACGGACTGCAAGTTCACGCTTTCAACAATTTTTCTAAACCGGTTTTTCTTTTCTTTTTTTATTTTCTGAAGGGAGAGAGAGAAAGGACCCGGACCGTACT